>JAPYYW010000703.1:0-67704 GCA_030522545.1 Cremastinae sp. A BG-2022a
GCGTAACGAGGAAAAAAAATTTTCAAATTTTGGTTAATCCCTCGGTCATTAAGGTTTCCATGGTGATCGGTCGAGGTCGAGTGAAAAACCGATTAAGGTATTAATTGTTCGGTTTTATGACGAAATTTGGAATCAGTTTGCCGGTGTCAAGTGTCGGAGTAAGACGTGCCGGGTCTCACCAGGTAGTTAGCTACCGAAAAACAATTCAGCAATTCAACAAGTTCAATTGAGTGTCAGTTCCAGTTATTTTCAATCAAACGAAAAGTGAATAGTGTAGTGTTTCAAATTTATATTATCATTTCAAAATACTTTTTAAAAAAATGTCGGTGCGGATGTATCCTATATTAAAAAAGAGATTAATACTCTAATCAATAAAGAGTGCATAATGCAAAGTTGTATGAAGTATGCGCCTTGAAGAATAGCAAAATATCAATTCAAACGTGTCAAAAAAGCGGCCGCGTTCCGAAGCATTATTTCTTCTAAAAAACAAAGGGCAAAGCTAATTTTTCTCGTTCGGTCGTTTTTCCGAGACTCGGAATTGCGCTCGCATCGGAAGTCTTCCGGGCAAAGGGGCTGGCTCGAAAGGAGGTTGGGAGTCGGAGAACGAAACAAGTGTACAGGGACGGAATAGAAAATGGGAGAAGGGGGGAAGGTAGACGCGCGAGGGTGCCGTAGAGAATATGCGACTCGAATATTGGTCACGCACGTGTCGCGACGTGCGCCGAGATACGTGCCTCGACGATTACCAGGAACTCCTCATCTCTTGGTGTGCGGGCCGGAAAAGGGATGCAGCGGAGACACACCTCGAGCGGAAGACCCCTCGACTCCCAGCGGCGTATTTCACGTCGTTCCCGATAAGAAAAGATGACGCGAGCCCGAACGATCGCCGAACCGGTACACGCGCGGTATGAACGAAAATTCGACTCGAATATTTTTCATGCATTACCGCGGAATAAATTGTACGAGGGAAGAAAAACGAAAATAAGAGCAAGAAAAAGAAGAAAAAAAAGAAACGTGTAGCGCCTTTTTTTTCTCTCGCGATTTTTTCCGCTTCGTCTCCGGCCGAGGCTCGATCCCAGCGCGTAATATCCCCGTTTTACGATCGTCTCTCTCTCTCTTCCGCAACTTTTCTTCGCGATTCCGCGAGAGACGCGCTCCCAGCGAATACGATCGGGAACGCAAATTTTATTGCCGAGAACCGCGTGTGTGCTCGTTTTTTTCCTCATCTCCTGATGCTCCACGCACGCATTTTTTTCGAATTCTTCCCCGGGCCGTAATTTCCCCTCGCGAAGAAAGCACATGGTCGGCGCTCCCTCGAGTATTTATCGTAAAAACGATCGAGCAAACGAACGCATCTGATAAGCTTTCCCTCCCCTTTGTTTATTTCTCCCTCCGGGTTCATCCGGTTATGCATCAAGTTTTACAATCTTGCGAAAACGGGCGATAAAGATAGCGAGAAATTGCGCGGGGAGATCGGAAGATCGGGGGGGGGGGGTGTTATGGTCCGCGCTGCCGCTTATTACGGAAATGCGCCAAGAGCCGGAACTCTCGTCTCTTTTCCTCCGTTTCTTTCTTTCTTTCTTTTTTTTTCTTTCCAGCTTTGCGAAAACGTACCGCGACGTTTGTTAAATCCACCCCGAGATTTCAGAAAATGACTTTCGCCCAAATGGCAGCCTCGAACATTCGGGGGACAGCCCCCGGTGCGGTCCCCGAACTTTATACGCGCGCGAATCAACGTGCACTTTGAATCGAGCCTCGACAAGCAATTCTCTCGCATATATAGCCACTGTTATCTCGATCGTCGAATTGAGACTCTCCGAATAGTCTCTGGCGCGCGCTGCGACCGGAAACGAGAAGAAATGAGAGAGAGAGAGAGAGAGAAACGCATACGCGAAAATAGGAACGCGATTCTCTATCTTGAAATCGGCGATTCCGCAGCCGCAAATATCGATTGTCCGGGATTGCTCGGCGTTGCGAAAGAGACGGAAAACCGGACGGTTGCCCGTTCGTCTCGCTCCGGGAAAGTTCGACTCGAGTATGGCGACTTCTCCGAATACGAGCGAGAGCAACGACGAAACATTTTCGAGTGTGTACTTCTCCCGAAAGTTCGGAACCAACTGCGCCACCGGTCAGAATTCTAAATCACTCCGGAATAAGGCTCGAGAATTGCCTCGATGCGAGATCGGCAAGGAGCAAGTCACGAGAATCGACCGTGAAGAAAATGAACCTCGGAGTTACATTTTTCACCGAAGCGAAGAATAAATAACTCGATTCGATAACTATAAATGCACTCATTTCATCCCCATTTCTCGAAAAGAAAAAAAAACAATTTCTCTGCTGCTGATCAAAATTTATGAATCCAATATCTATTTAAATATAGCACAATTGGATATATATTTCATTGGAATTACGTACTTCATTTCATCTCGATAATGAGATTTGCAATTGCTTTTCTAAAGCAGGATTTTATCAATAATTTATCTTATCCATTTCGAGTTGCCACTATTGAATTTTCGTTATCAGTCTTTAATTGGCTGAAAAATTGCTTCAAAATTTATATAAATTATAAAAATATTCAGTCTCGCTGATTTAATACTAAATATACATTGCAGACACAATTTCGTCTCTATTTCGGTGAACGATATATTTTTCAACGAATAATTTCACTAATTTGTCGGTAATATAGAATAAAAGTTGAAAAGGTATCATTTTGCTCTGGAAGAATAATTAAAATGATTTTTATTGTCCGTGTATACTTGAGCCAATAATCGATGGAATATTGATTCGATTAGCGTAATGTCGATCTGATTGCAAGAGATAAAAATTTCATCGTTTTTTGTTAAAATTCAAGAGGGAATCATCGAGAAACTGAAAAACTGAATTTTCTCAATTTTCATATTTTGGTCGGCTATGAGGGAGGAAAAAAGAATATCTTTCATGGGCCAGTTTACACACCGTAAATCTCCGAATGCAAAAGGCTTCGGGAGATAGGGCGAATTCAAGATTACTTTTGTCGAGTCTGCAAAGGAGAGCGAGAGAGAAAATCTGCCGAGGGGAATATTGTCCCTGTCAGCAAATATGTTTTATAGGAGCGCGATACTTTGCACACAAAGACTCTCGACTTGTCTGGCCATACCGGACTTGAGGTACACAGGCCCTATCACATAATTCATAAAAAGGAAAAAAAGCCATAATAGAAATTGAGAAAAAGTGAAAAACGAGCTGCTTTTCCTTTGAAAGCTTCAACAGCCAATTTCATTCAGACTTTTTGCAATCCTAGAATATTTTCGATCGCACGTGCGATTGGGACGTTATTGAAAATTCGAATTTTGTTTCGATTATTTTTGTCAGATATAATAAAGCAACTGGCACTAAAATCGAGCAGTGGCCTCGA
Source organism: Cremastinae sp. A BG-2022a (assembly GCA_030522545.1). Lineage (NCBI taxonomy): Eukaryota > Metazoa > Arthropoda > Insecta > Hymenoptera > Ichneumonidae > Cremastinae sp. A BG-2022a. Next base: position 3,395 of record JAPYYW010000703.1, read on the forward strand.
TTAATTTTAATATTACATTATTTTAATGATCGATAAGTTTTTAAAAACATAGTTTTTAAGGATGTATGAACGATATTTTTTAAAATATGAGAATTTCATAAATTTTTGGTATTTTGTTCTTAAGTATATGAAAAAGTTATATGCCAAATTTGACATTGTTTTACTGAACGGTTTAAGAGTTATCAAATTCCAAAATTGCTGACATTTAACATTTATGGAGAATTCATAAATTCGCTTTGAATACAAATTTAAAAAATATGAGATTCTTGAGATTTTTTTTTAATATTCGTAATCGTGTTCATTTTGTATAGTAATTTAAAAATGTTTTACTAATATTTTTTATTTAATTGTTTAAACAATAAGAAATTTGTTTTAAAAATATGTTCAAGTTGCTAAATAATAGTTAAAAAAAGACTGAAAAAATTGGCAACTTTTTAGTAAATCCCAGAGTCTGGGATTTACGAATTTAACGTCAAAAGTTTTGCTTTTTGCTGGGATTGTCTATGTCATACATCCTTAAGAATATAGTTTATAAAAGTATAGTTTGTGACTTGTTAAGGTAGTTCTATCAGTACCGTCAAATCAAAAGTGTTTTATATCAATTTATCTGAATACCATATGTGGTTTTTCAGCTCGAGTTTATTAAGAAAAGTTGTTGCAAATTGTTTCAAGAATAACATACTCAAAATAAACTTGAAGAAGTTTTTTTTGTAAACATGAGGAAGCTTCTTTGAAGTGCAATAAAGAATTGTGGAAAATTTAAAAAAATTCCACTAACCAAAAGTCAAGATATCAAAAGTTAAGATATCAAAATTTAATGTACAATTGCACATTGTATCAAAGAAAGTTTTTCCAAATTTTAACAAAATCCTAAGAAAACTATTTTTTGATAGAACTACCTTAAAAAGCGATACATTAAAAAAATTCTTACTTGTAGACTGGGATGGCAACCTAGCTCTAGAAGAGTCTTTACTACGCCGGCGTGACCCTTGTTCACTGCGATATGAAGAGCAGTTTGGCGCCTTTTGTTTCGAGCATTCAAATCGGCTCCAGCTCCTGCAACGAGAGCCATCACACCTGATTCGTCGCCATAAGCTGCGTGATGCACCGCTCGATCGCCATCTTCGTCCTGAAAGCGAAGAAAAAATGCATCTTTCATCTTTTTAAACACTGAAAACAAAATCTTGGACAAATTACCGAATATATTTAGACGATTGTAATATTTTAAAATATTTTAAGTAAATAATGAATTATTTATTTCGTCGGGTTAAACATGTATGCATCTTCTTTTTCAAAACAATTTCTATTGAAGTAACAAAATGATAATCAACCAAATTGCATTTGGGTGTTTCAACAAATATTTTTTTCCGCGAAAGATAAAAAAAACTGCAAGGATAAAGAAAGTGTACCTCGATTTCAACGTCAGCTTTGAAGCGGAGCAGAATTTTAATGACTTCGAGATGGCCTTTGTGACTGGCGGCTTGCAGCGCCGTGTGTCCGGCAAAAGAGCCGTTCACGTCCGCGTCCGGTCGCTTGAGGCATTCCTCACATTTCGCAGCGTCACCGGTAGCCGAATTTTTCACCAGCTCCTCGTTTATGTCGCTCGAGACGTGAGTCTCGAACAATTTTTTCAACATCGCCGACAAGCGTTCTGCGAAAAAGTTTATTTTAATTTTTTTTCTTTTCAATTCGATACACAGAAAAATGCAATACTCGGAAAAATCGTGCTGATGAAAAGACTCACCTCCGCTGCTGATACCCGGAGCACTGCCGTCACTGCTCGCCACTTTGATTACAGCTTGAGGATTGTACGTCCAGGACGTGCTGCAGACTTCGACCTTCAAATCGCCGTCGAGATAAATTTGCTGAACGCGACCGATTTTTCCCAGTGTCTAAAAACACATTAAATACCATTAGAATCATTTTTTGTTTCTTGCAAGTAAATTATTGTACTTTCTAAAATAATATTCAAAAATAATTTTTTTTTTAAATAACATTCTGTCGAAAATTACCGGCGCCATGGCTTCGGCCCATTCGCCGTGTCCTCGCTGGAGCAATTTTATTTTTTCCAAATCGTTGCATATCTGAACCAAATCGCCAACGGCGAATCTCTGGCTGTCCGAGCTCGAGTTCGTCACCGCAACAGGAGTCTGAACTTTGGAGAGTACAGCAGGATTGAAGGTCCAACGATTGCCACTGGGATACGAGACTACGATGTCGTGATCCTCGTCGATGCTGACGACGATTCCCGTAGTCCCGAGGCACTCAAACATCCCGTCTGTCCAGCTGCCGTGACCATGCTGGAGCGACTGAACGATTTCCAGTTCTAGATCGACATTGACCTGGTCCCCGATCTGCAGGCCATGAGGTCCGGTTCGACCTGGCCCTTGCTCGCCCAGCAATGGCAAATGATCGCGATAAACCGTTTGTCCTTTCGCGTCATTGACTACTTTCAGATCAGCCTGAAAATCATCACAACTTTGTTAGAACCTATTTTTCAACTCATATTTCTAATTTTCGACTTTCGTGGCTTGTTTTTCTCTTTTTTTACCATTCCCTCAAATCCAACGCGATACAGATTCTTTGAACCATTGTCCCAAATAACATAGGCAGCGGAGCGTGGACTCGCCGCGGACCAGTCCTGAATTTCATTAACTTTGCCTCTGCGACCGTTGCCACCGTCCTGATCCTCCCATTGCCAGTCCACTCCGCGTACAACTCTTGCTCCAGGAAAGATACCTCTGATTGCGATCTAAAATCACGAAAAAAAATTGTTTTTAACGAGAAACAGGTACAGAGGAACGTTTGTTAATAGAAAAAAGGGTAGTATGTTAACTCTACTCTTCACTTCTCTACTTGAGACCATATTTTAAGCTAAATTTTGGCTTTTTAAAACGACAGAAGAGTTTTTTTTGAGTAAATTTATTCCAAAATAGTCCATTCTTTTTGTAGCAGCCACATTAAAGATGAAATACGAAAAAATAATGTCAAGAGTAGAGAAGTGAAAAGCAGTGTTAACGTACTGTTGAAAAAAGGGATGTACCTTTTTACTTTTTCTCCTAGGCTCCAGCATGACTCTCTCGCTGCCCGGTGTTGCAATTCTGTAAAATCTATGCCTGAGATGATGCTTGTCGCCATGATAGCATATGGAGCACAGATCGTAATTGCTACACTCCGCGCATTTCCAGCGAATGCCAAATATTGGCTGCTGTCGACAAGTATCGCACATCGTGCCGTCGTGCTTTACTCCCGTGGTTGCCGATTCCAAAATGCGAAGATCGAATGCTCCGGAGCATCGATAATTCGCAGCTGTTCCATTGTCCCAGACCACAACAACTTCTTCGGGGGATTCAAAATTACGCACGGTTCCTACATGTCCTTCCCCGCCATCCTGGAAATTTGAACATGAGAAAAATTGAAAAAACAGTGGAAAATTCGTGTTTACGAATAAATCCTTCATTTATTACGGTAAAAAGTGACATAAGAGTGCTCCAAAAGCAAGCGACAACAAAGCATGATTTCTGAGATTTTCGAGGATTGTCAATACACTGACGATGCACCGATGCAGTGGAAAATTCGTGTTCACGAATCAATCCTTCATTTATTAGAGTAAAAAGTGACATAAGAGTGCTCCAAAAGCAAGCAACAACAAAGCATGATTTCTTAGATTTTCGAGGATTGTCAATACACTGACGATGCACCGATGCAACAATGATGACGATAAATATTCGTTAAAACAGGATTCAATGCATCAAAACAATATTGGCATAGGCTGAAAGTATTAAAAACGCATTTTCCATATTTGACGCAAGTCGAACGGTGCGTGTTCTAACCTGCTTTCCCCATTTCCACTCGGGTCCGCGTATAACGCGGGCTCCGACGCCTTCCATCATGAAACGCGAGGTGCGGGCACCTGCACTTACACCAGCTTCCATTGTTTACTTCACGACAAACCGCGTTATTTACGAAAATTGATAGAAAAAAACAACGTTGACGAAAAGTCGCGAAAACCCGTTCACGTACGACACTGAAAAATACCGCTATCTCGCAATGTCAAAACACGAGTACCGACAGGCCGTACGAGTCGTTTTATCCGACGATTCGAAACGTCGACACAGAGTAAACTCAGAATCTCTTTATTTTATTTTCAACAAACCAATCATTATTCGTACTTAATTAATATTTTCTGAAAGCAGCGAGTAGACTTTTTTTCCAGATGACGCGACTATTTTTACTTTTTTGCGCGAAAAATTTCTGTTTTGAGAAACAGACTACTTTCGCCATCTACCGAAGTAAACTGGAACCTGAACGATCCGCCATACCGGAGAACGAAATTTTAACGGTTTTCGATAACCTGCTATCGTTCGATAAAGATAAAAATACGACCAACAATCTCTTCGGTTAATAATGGAAGAGAATTTGAAAACTGAATTATCTTACCAGTTTTTCCGGGTGTGTTCCACTTTATCGTCCAAAACTTTCGCAAAGACCCAAAACCAATAAAGATAGAACTGAGGCTTTGCGAGCGATAAGTGGAATTCGCCATGTTATTCTGTTTACTTTCTACACACATCGCCAACGATTCTTCAGCGATAAACATAATGTATTTTCAAAACAAATATTTTCATCTCTAGGCCTACGACGCAAGAACAGACTGATGCGTCCTTGCTAAAAACAAAGCCAGTGTCTGCGTATGTTGGAAAGATAATAAAACTAAATTAATATTTTCTGAAAGCAGCGAGTAGACTTTTTTTCCAGATGACGCGACTATTTTTACTTTTTTGCGCAAAAAATTTCTGTTTTGAGAATCAGACTACTTTCGCCATCTACCGAAGTAAACTGGAACCTGAACGATCCGCCATACCGGAGAACGAAATTTTAACGGTTTTCGATAACCTGCTATCATTCGATAAAGATAAAAATACGACCAACAATCTCTTCGGTCAATAATGGAAGAGAATTTGAAAACTGAATTATGAATTATGAATTATCTTACCAGTTTTTCCGGGTGTGTTCCACTTTATCGTCCAAAACGTTCGCAAAGACCCAAAACCAATAAAGAAAGAACTGAGGCTTTGCGGGCGATAAGTGGAATTCGCCATGTTATTCTGTTTACACTACAAACTCTCTTAAGTCATACTCTCTTAAGTTGTGAACCTCTTCTGAACCTCTCCTAAGTTATATTTTCCCCGATGGCACTGTCCCCACTACCACTGATGGCGAAACGTTACTACTAAATTTTGAACAAACACGCATGCGCGAAGCCCGACAACCTTACTGCGAATGATTTTAGTGGGGGTAGAGGGGAAATTATAACTTAAGAGAGGTTCCCGCTACCAAGAATATAACTTAAGAGAGTTTACAGTGTACTTTCTACACAACATCGCCGACGATTCTTCAGCGATAAACATATGTATTTTCGAAACAAATATTTTCATCTCTAGGCCTACGACGCAAGAATAGACTGATGCGTCCTTGCTAAAAACAAAGCCGCAGTGTCTGCGTATGTTGGAAAGATAAAATAAAACTGGTCAATAATATTCAAAGGCAAACTCTTTACGATGTATATATCGAAACGTTGAAAAATCAATCTTCCACAATTATTGCACCGACTCGATCTCGGAATGACAATTTGATCGGGCCGCGATGTCACGTTGAAAAAAAGCTCACGTGTCTTTTGAAACCTTACCCATAACGTGCATTAAATCGTATAAATAACGTACCGAGTGACCCTCTCGCGTGAAATTTACATTTTTAACCAGACTCATCGTATTTAATCAAGCATTTATAATCGACAATCCACAATCGTGCAACAAAATTCAATGCCCGTCTGTACGAGAGGGCAGGAGTCCATGACCTTGCCGGAAGACAAACTCCTTCCGCAATAATATCTCAAAAATTTATGCATTTTTGACATTATTATAGAGTTTTAAAGAAACTGGAAAAACACGCTTTAACGATAAATAAAACTGAGAAGTGCGAAATAATTTTCAGTATATAAGAATAATAAAATAATCAAGGAGAATATTAGTTAAAAAGTCATTTTCATTTTTAGATTATAATTTGACTTGGATTCACTCACGTATGAGTGTCATATCTGATATTGTCATTAAATAATTCAATGAAAAGTTCGGTGAACATATATTTTTGCAGTAAATAATTCAACCCTGCACGCTAATGAACACGTGAGATATTTTAGATTATTTGCATATTCGCTCTAAATATACATCTTTTTCGATAAAAAAAAGCGCATTCTAACAGTTTCTGATAAGATTCTGGCTTATGTCGAACATATACTTTGTCTAGATAATTTTCGCTTATTTTTTATCGATAATCCCGCTTGAAATTTAGCCATCGAAAAATTGGATCAATACTCTATATCGTAAAAAAAAAATTCAAAAGCAACAATTCATTTTAATACTTTCGTTGATACCTCATCTTTAAAGTGGGTAAAAATCAAGTTTGAAAAAGTCGGTATGTCCGTTACAAACATACATAATACAAACATACATAGAGATAGAACTATAAGAAAAGCGTGTTAAAAAAGGGAAAAAAAAAGTCAATCACGCACCTCCGTCTAGTTTTTATCGTCCCCCGTTGCCTAAATTTCGATAATTATAGAAACAAATAAATAAAGGAAAATGTTTGAAAGGACAGAGAGAGGGAGGTTGTACGCAAGTCAGCGTCCGTCGACATCCTGGGTCGATAGGTCGGTATGGTAGGTAAATATGTGTTCGTGTTGATTCGCAAGGTGATTGGTGATGCACCTGTATCGGAGGCATCGTGTAGTACCTAAGCCGGAGCAGGACCGGCGGTTACCATTGGTTACAAGTAGCTATACGTGTCCTACCGGTCTCTCGTTTCTCGCTCGACGTGCGTGTTACTCGAGAGAGCCCTTTTTTTTATCTGCGCGTCGCACACGTCGAGTGTCATAAAGTAATAAAGCGTGAAAGTGCGATAACGCGGTATATATAGCCACGGGGCGCTCGTTCGCAAGAGCCTTGGGATCTGTTTAGTCAAAGTACATACATAATATCGCGGATCAGCGGGAAAACGTTGACAGCAATGCGCTGCTCTCGGGTAACTCGTTTCCGCGAGACCCGTGCATCGATCACGCTCGGAACGTAACGCGTTACGTTCGAAATACTCATTTCGCGTTATTTTCTCCGCTCCGACAATAATCGAAGATCCGACAGATCCGCCGTAATTCCTCTCCTCTTCTCGCCTAATATACTCTCCTATAAATATACATAATTAACTTTTTGGAGACATACATCGATATACGAGAGAGACACCGTACATTGTATTGGCAAGTGTTTTATTCGCACAGTCGCAGAACGCGCTTCGGTCGTTTCGTTTTTTTCACACCGATCGTCTTATCGCGCTACGCTCTTTCCTCTCTCGTTCGTCGTGCCAGTACAAAACAAGTGCGTGCGCGATTTCGTGTCCGTGCAAGAGAAAAACGGCCAAAGTGCTCCGAAACTAAAGTACAATGGGTGATTGTTTCGCGTCATAAGCAAAAGCTACCGTCTTATTCGCAGACGAGAATACTGATAAGGTGAATCGCGGATATCGGACGAGTGTCTCGTACGGAAAGCTCGGGAAGAGTGAACGAGAGAGAGAGAGAGAGAGGCAACAAAATGTCACCAAAATTCGTGAAATTTTCATACGCGAGACGCGAGTGTACGCTCATTATGAACGTTAGGACTAAGTGTGCGATTAATAACAATGAATTGTGATCCTAGTTTACGGTTTCGTTAATTTATATTTCCTAACCCTCTCCTTTCGTTGCTCGTTTCTTTCCCGCAACTCGCAAAACAAAAATGGAATGATTCAGCCAATAATGGAATACACAGTGAAACAAAATTATCGATAAATCATCGCAATTGCAATATCCTGGTCTCGTGTTTGATTGAAAACACAGGCCAACAAGAAAAGGAATAAACGCACGAGAATAAGCTGATAAGTGTACAGGAAAAACCGAAGAAGAAGAAGAAAAGGAAAGAAAGAAAGCAGATAGAAGGTCCACTTTTGTTCCTCGTTTTTCTCTCGACTCGCAATTGGTGGAATGGCAGCGGCCTTAAAGAAAAATCACTCACGTAGACGACTGGCAGCGCTGACATTTCTTTCCAATATATCGCTAGACGGTAGCCACCGCGATACCAATTTGGCGCTCTTGCCACGCAACGGAGCCATACACAAGCGTACCCAGAGCGAGAGCAATCCTGTGTACAAAGAGGAAGAGTCCGTGGACTTTGATACTTCGGCGGATGAGGCTGTCGACGGATTGCCCCAAAAGAGCGCAAGCATCTATTCCAAGAGCGCGTTCGCTCAAGGTATTCACAGAGTCGCGGAGCACCACTCCGTCAGCTCAGATTCAGATGGCATTGCAACGCCAGCCAAAGTTTCCTCCTTTCTTGACCAGGAGAGAAGCCAGAATTCCTTTCCATCCGCCTTACACGGAAGCTTCAGAGAACGGTGAGAGCTAGTACAAATTTTTAACGCTTTCCAAAGCCATCGAAAACCATGCTAGTCCCTCGAGAGAACAACAATCTAGAGCTTGCTTACTTGTACGCTATCGGTCTCTGACTTTTATTCTTTTTATCACAAATTGCTATTACCGGACTGGGTCATTCTGAGATACCGATCCAACATTTTTCAGAGATAGCCGCGCTTGAGATTACAAACATTTTTCTTGTCGACTCTGTTGAAGCATTGATTGTTTTACGTAACAGTTGATCTTGTATCGACCAGATGTCATTGAGATATCGCTCGATGAGAAACTTCACTGCGCTCTTCTGACTGGTCAATAAAGTAAAAAGAAAAAGTAATATCTCAAATTAACACATGTCGAGCCAGGCCCTATTATTACCCAACGTGACGTTCTGGCTCACATCTAGATGTTAACATTATTCGAGAGAGCACTAAAAATAGCTCTGCCTTTTGAAGCCAGAGAAAATCCGAAAATTCGATCAAATCGCTTAAAAACAAGATCGTGAAAAGATTAAATTTGTGGTGGATCGGTTGGAGGATTTGTTTTATTACCTCTTAAATTGTAATTTGCTCTTTTAATGGTCTTCATTTTTATTTCCCAGGCTCACTGAGACATTAGTTTGCATTGTGACGGATTAATCTCATTAAGCCTCAACACTTATCTCGTGGATACACAAGGCCTTGCTTCTATTATCTATTTGGAGCACAGTTCGACATATTTTTCTTCTTCGATACAAAGACTTTCCCTATCATAAATCTTAATCCATGTGCCCTCGTGTATCGATGATAAAACGTTGAAATACTATTTGTGTTCTTCATCTGTTAAACAAGCATCAATATACACGTGTAGTCCGAGATAATTTGCAGCGGGAGGAGAAAAAATAAAAGTAGCGATCAGTGGATATTTACAATGTCATCCATCCGTGTGAACAGCCAGGAAGATAGACCGGTCTACCTTCGGGGAGCCGCAGCTATCTTTGTATCCTACGAACGACGCTCGCTATTTAATTATACTAACTGGATTATTAGCAACTTGAACGAAGCGGGCGTTACATAATTCCTCGCACGCTAAACTCGATCCAAGGATTACCGCTCCGAGTTACGACCTTTTCTAAACCCCTGGATGGAAACTTTTCACTTCCGTTTACTTTCACACGCAATATATGAAAATAGAAAATGTTGCACGCTGTTTTTCCTTAAATCGCTCCAGGAACAATTTCCTTCTCGATTTAGGACGATAAAAATAATATTTTTATTCGCGTTCGAAGAAAATCACGTTGGAAAAAGTGAAGAATATAGTTTGATATAAATGTTGCAGCACGGGAACCGCTGGGAGCGAGTATTCTCTACCGGAAAGACGAGTCGGTTCGTTGCACTACAAAAAGCGGATCGTGCATCAAACGTCGACGCTCTCGGAAGACATAAAGCATCACTACAACAGCAGCAACGAGAGCATCGGTTCTCTACGATCAAAGTCGATATCACAGAGCTCCAGGCCGAAAATAAAAGGGCTGAACAACGTCCAGACCGGGGCATCCAGCGCGGTTATTATTCCGGAAGTTACGAGGGAATTGCGCATGATGCAACGTCCCGTAAATGGGCACAGATTCGGTGACGACAGACTCGTTCTCGTCTCGGCCAAGAGAAGAGTTCCCTTCCTCGTTTTCTCGGCGCTACCTTACAGCAAAGGACAGCGCACCAGTTGGTGAGATTCTCTCTCTCTCTCTCTTTCATTCCATAATCACGAGCATACAGATAAATCATTCGTTGGCTTTTCATTTTGGTCCATGAAAAAAAAAATTTACTGTTAATTTTCTCTCGAAGTATATACGATGGAATTGTCAATGACTCATTTATGTCATATTTGATCAATCGTACGGATATAAGAACATTCGAAACAATCTCGTTCATTGCTCCTCAGTATTCATCTCGAGCTTCCATTCTCACTATTATATTTTCTTACTTGTTCGTTTGTAAAAAAAAAAACGAAAAATGTTTGCTCTTGTGACCAGTGGCCAAAGCACGAGTAGTACACCTGTCTTCAGACATTATGCAGTGTCTAATCCAATATTACGAAGGTATCACAAGAATAAAGTATAGAAATCTCTAGAGTTTTGTTTTTTGTTTCTCAATAAGGTCTCTTTATCACCACGGAGTCTATAGGAATTTTTTTCTACGTTTTTGTAAACGAGTACTCCACGAATTTTTTACACCTTTTCTTTAAGTGTGATGATAATTTTAGACACTTGTAATACATTTTTTTTAAATATGGAAATATTAGCTATTAGAATCGTAAGTGTTAAAAGAACAGGAGAGACATTTTTCTTGTTTTATCGTAGGTCAGAGTTGCGGAGAGACACCGGACGGAGACGAAACACCTCGTGCTCCAGACCACTCTCCTCTATAAATGACAATCTGGATCCTTTCGGTCTGTTGGGCATCGAACGAGCCAAAGACGGTCAAGTAAGAATTTTTAGCTTACAATTGTGTTGCTTAAGGACGTTGTTTTCAAAATCGAAAATGATGAAAAAATTTTGAAAATTTTACATAGTATTGAATAATATCTCTAAAAGTTTGTGTGAAAATTTCACGAAGCTGCAATTTTTTGTAATAAATATCTCAGTAACGAGCTTCCTAATTTGAGTGAAATTTTGCACTGATCTTTGTATAGCGTTAAAGAAGTTTCATCTAATTTTTCAAAAAAAATTCATAATTTTTTTGTGCAATCACATAAAGAGCATGTAGACCAGTCATTGGTAAACCTTGAATTTCAAATATGTTTTTCTTCAATTGATTTGCAATAACGTTTCTTAATAAATTTTTACTCTCAAACGAGTTCGTATAGTAGAAAAATATTGTCCAACTTTTGATTTTTTGCTCTACGGACTCAACACCCTTAATTTTAATACCACATTTTTCTATTATATTTTAATGGTATTTTATAAATACTGTATTCTAATAATTGAACGACTACGAAATTTTTCCACTTCATTTTTATTTTTAAAATATTTAATTAAAAAAATGTACTTCAACGAATGAGCTTATACTTCTAATTGAATGAGCTCGTTCCAACAGGTGAACGCTATGAAAAATACATTTTTCTAATATGAAAAAAGATATCTTTCATTAAAATTATTTCAGGAAATATCTTACGGCCAGCTACTCGTACCATCGCGGCAATTTCAGAAGGATCGAAAATTTCACGCGGGTGATTCCGAAGCAATAGAATTTATACACATGATTCCCAACAAGCATTTAGTGTCACGGTATGTTTTAACACTTAAATATCTCGTATCACTGAAAAAAGAAATTTTTAATTATCTATAAACGCATCACTTCAGATGCTTGTCTTACGACACGACTACTCACAGACCTCAACATATGGCTCCCGAGTCACCACCCTTGTCCATAGTGACTGAAGGAAAAAGTTGGTTACCACAATATCAAATAATATTTTTAACTTGTCTAGAAATCCTTGCTGACTTCTAAACCTTAAAATTTCTTTTAGCTTTCGAATGGGATGATCAGTGTTTACAGTATAATCCAAATTTGCTGGATGATCCGGAATTAATTGCAGGAAAACACAGAACCTTGCTCACGTTTACATCGTACATGGTATTTATCATATTTTCTTTTTGTGACTAACCGGTGCGATAATTTAATAATCTTTTTTTATTATGGTTTATTCAGGCATCGGTTATTGACTATGTTCGACCATCAGACCTTAAGAAAGAATTGAATGACAAATTTAAAGAAAAGTTTCCGCACATTCAACTGACTCTGAGTAAATTGCGAAGGTACTAAAAAAATGCAATAAAAAATTAATTCTCTTGAGTGAAATCTCGAATTGTACATTGTTAAAATTAATTTTTAGCTTGAAACGAGAAATGCGGAAAATCGCCAAGATGGAGTATGGCATTGATCTCCTTACTGTCGCGATGGCTTACGTTTATTTCGAGAAGCTCATCTTGCGTAACGTCGTGACGAAACAAACACGGAAATTGTGTGCTGGTGCTTGCTTGCTATTGGCAGCTAAGCTCAACGATGTTAAGGGCGACGTACTTAAATCACTGATAGAAGTAAATATAGAAAATTAAAAAAAACGAAGGATATTAAAAATAAAAGCGTGAAAATAATTATCATTTTTATCTGTCACAGAGGACTGAAAATGTATTTCGTCTGAACCGCAAGGATCTCATAACGTCAGAATTTGCTGTGCTCGTTGCTCTTGAATTTGGTCTTCATCTACCAACGTGGGAGATATTTCCTCACTATCAGCGTCTCATATACGAATCTTGACGATGCGTCGTGCCGATATTTTTGCGCAGAAATAGAAGGCGCTCTTCTTAGAGAGAGAGAGAGAGAGAGATAGGAAAAAAAAAAGTGCGAAAAAACTGATGCTTGGATAAATATGGGAAGTAAGTCAAATTTTCAACGATTAGAAGCAATAATTGTAGCACGCAACGTGCAAACTTTGAAAATGAAACAAACTCTAGATTGCGAGAAATTCGGGTATATTGATTTTAGTAACCCGATTTACGAGTAAGAGCGAAAAGAAATAAAAAAGGGGTTGAAACTTGAAACTTGAATAATACGAAGTTTCGTGTTTTTAATGAGACTGGACCTTACCCAGGTCATAATTGAATACCGAGGCTTGAAAAGTTGTTTGCACAAATTAGTGACTGTAAATCGTTGTTAATGGCACTGAGTATAGACTGAGTAACTTCTAATTTTTAGAATTAGATACCAAAAGTACTTAACTCTACTCGTTTTAACGAGTTCAATTTTTTTTTGTTGAAATCTTAAAATTTTTTACATATTTTTTCGGCAACTAATAATTTTTACTACGACGCGATATTCTCTTTAGTTACGCGAGACACAAATGTACTTAAATTCTGAGATGAAAAATCTTCAATTCTTGTTGAAAAAGTAATCCTGATTCGAGTTTCCTTTCGCTTCATCAGATGCCTTCAAAAAATACGTACAAACAATTTTTCAAGATTTAAAACATACCTGATTATCGTACCTGTCTCGCTCAAGTTTATTAATTTAAGAGAGGACAAGAAAAGAATAAAGACATGGATAAAGTCGCGAACGAAATCGAGATGGTGCTGAAATTTCCGAAGCGCTGTCTCGATCGAAATTTCAGAGCATTCGCTAACAATTAGATCGTGTAAAGAGTCGTTACTGTAATTTCTGCGTCGTGTGGTCAAACGGAAAAAAGTTTCCACGCAAACAAATCGTTCCCACCAAAAAGTATAATGCGATATAAGTGTCAATCCGATCGTTCTTTTTCTGCGAATGTCCATTACGTTTTTACATCGTACCTTAAAAATTTATTTCAAGACTTGTGCGTTACTTCCCTACTTCCATTATGAATTCTCGTCGTCAAGCAACATACGTATTTTTATTACGAGATGAAACTCAACACTTGCGCATTACTTGGGAGAAGAACAAAAAAAACGTAAACGAAACATTATGTCTGCTTGGATGTTTCGAGTATTCCTACGTAACAGTCTTCGATAATAATCAATGTACATCCTTCTCGTACATACTTTTCTTTTCGTCGAACGAGTCGTAACTTTTTAGCGCTCAAGTTTAAACTCGTACATTGCTCAATCTTATTTTGTCTGGTGCCTCTCGACTCCGAGCTTGAAAAATAGTTTTACATTTTGAGTTACGATTTACGAATAGTGAGAAAAGGAGAAATAATTTGCTGATCCAAAATTACACTGTACATTGTGAGAAAAAAAAGAAAAACAAACAACGATGCCTTCACCACATATCCTCGCTAAAATAATCAAGCCATCAGAAAAATATTTGTCATTCATTGTCATTGCATTGAGCAAAAAATGTTCAGGCTTTCGCATTTTCGTATAAAAACGAGAAAATTAAAAAATACAAGAATAAAGAAACAATCATGATAGGGAAAAAAATATAATGGAACACTGACGGGCCCAAAAGAGTAGCTCATTTTTGCCCGAAAATATTCATCGCAGCGAGGAGCGAAGTTTGAGGAGTCGTGAAAAGTGTGAAGCGCGCGCGACGATTTTAGTCAATAAACTTTAATAATCGGGAATTAGAAAACAAGATTCAAAATAAGATTGGAGAGAAAATACTGTTCTTATTTTTCGAATAGAATTTTCTTTACTTAAACCTTATTTCTTAAGAAAAAAAAAAAGAAATCGTTTCCCAGTGCGGATTGAAAATGTACAAAAAAGAGGTAACTCGTCGGGCTTTTGAATGGCATTTTTTTGTTTGATTAGAGGTTTTTTGTAAATATAGGTTTAATTTTTTGGGTACACGTTACTCGCAGAATTTATCGAGGATTTCGATTCCAACAATGTTGTGTATATTAAATTGTCTATTTAATCCTAAGTGAAACCTAATCGTTGATCAGCAGAAATTCGTAACGTCGATACGTTTGATTTTTACCTAAAGCATTAACTGTAGTACAAAAAAATCTTTCGAGACACTTGACGTGGCCAGAAAAGAGAGCAAATTTCTCCACAATTTCGCAACTTGAATTGGAACAACATTCAAAAATACATGCAGAATATATCTTTCAAGCTCAAACACGTTAATCATCTGCTCGATCAGCTAATTGAACGAAAGTTAACAAATTGATCTTTAAGCGTTTACTCATCGAGTGATGTACAAATAGCGATGAGTCAAATTATTGGTCTCGAGTACGCATTTAATGATAAAAGAAAGAAAAAAAGAACTTGAAAAAAAAAACGCGATGTATTGATTCTAGTCCGTTGACTGCGTTTTTCTTTATATTTTATTTTCTCTTATTATTTTTTCTTTCTTCTTTGAAAAAAAAAAACAAAGTTGATTAAACGAACGATTGTGATCCCTCTTTGATTAAATCTTTATAGCGTCTATATATTCTATGAAATTTACACGTTGCTATTATTATTATTATTATAGTATTCAATCTGTAGAGTGAAGATATCGTAACTGTAAAAACAAAAACAAATATCTGTATATGATAATAATATAATTATAAACGATGTAGTATATTTCGATAAAGGGAAAAAAAGAAGTTAGCGACCTGTTTCCATCTTTCGTATCGCTCAGATCACAAAATAAATCGAATTTTCATCTTATCACCGTTTTGCGCTGACTTTTTTTCTACCCCTCGAAATTTTCTTCTCGAGGGAAGGACGCGCGCTCGCTCGCGTCATTTCCTCGTCGTTCGTGCTCAAAACAGCCGAAATCCTTTCCTCGCTCTCCTCTTTTTTCGAATTTTCCTCCGTGTCCGATATCTTCTTCGTCGCCAGTAGCTCGCAAGCCTTCACGAGTATCTCCAAAAACTCGAGAAACGTCAACTGAATAATTTCGAAATGAATTTTTATCGTTTCGAAACGATTTTAATTCTTTTTTTTGTTTAATTTTTTATACCTTGTAATCCAAATTAATTATCGTGTCAGTTTCCGAGTCCTTCAACAATGGACAAACGCTGTTCACGACGTCGACGAATTCTTTTATTCCCAATTTTCGCAAAATAACGATTGGCTCGTCTAAAATTTTTTTTATATATATATTTTTTTTTACATCATCGAACACTTGTTTCAATTAAAATATATTTCTTCCTACCCGAATCGACAGTATCTTCATTTGAGTTTGTCACTGAATTTTCAGATTTTAGAAAAAAATTGAGTCTTTCACTGGACGTAGAATTGCTGCACGTGAAGTTGGGATTTAAGAATTTTATTGACAGAAATCTCGTAGGTTTTTCATGCTTGAAAAATTCTGTATTATTGGAGACAAAAATAAGATAAACAAGTGTACAATGAATGTTTGGTATAAAAATAATTTTATGTACTTGGAGCTGGAAAAATTGTCATGAGAAGTTGTCTGACCGACAGTGAGTGAGATTTTTCAATTGAATCGTACAATTCGTAAGCAGGATAAACTGCTACCAATTCTCGTTCTTTTCGACACAAGATACCTTGAATGATTAAGAAAAATAATTTCAATAGAAAAATGAAATGTTAATAAAATATACGTACTGTTCGATGTTCCATAATTGGGATAAATATCGGTGATCAAAAATTTATCGAGGCCATTCGCTAATTTTCCAGGATAACCAGAGCTCTCATTTTTTTCGTATTTTGTATAAAAATGCCACGATAATTCCAGAAAAGCGTGAATCAATTGCCATATTTCGACTCTCGAGAAAGGCTTTCCAGGATTTTCCATTTGTGTCGTTTTATTGGCAGCTACGAAAAAAATCTCTTTCGGTCAAATTATTGATTGGATATTAAAAAAAAAAGAAAATAATTCATCTTAAAATTCGATCTAACCGAGATACTCGTCTATTTGTACCAAACTCATTTTTTTGTGGATTTCGCAATCTCGCCACAATTGCCACATGGAAAGTTTGCACATTGAGAGTTTGCACTTTGGGGCAACGTCACAGAACGATTTTGTGTAAAAATCATAAATTTTGCGAATACGAGGCATGTGTATTGTGATGCAGTTGTAAGTCCAATATTCTTCTTCGGAATACGACTCCATTTTGGAATTCTTGTATTCCTTCTTCGTTAAAAGAGCGATACAATTTTCTGGCTTACATTCTGATTCGGACGTTTTTTCGTCAGATTTTCCGAGACAGCGACAAAATGAATTATCTGCTTGCAGGCGATTTATATAATAAACGAGGGGAATCAGTTGTTCCGGTTTCAAGACAGTCGTCATTCGAGGTTCTAATATCTTGTGACATTTTTTCAAAAGCCTGGATAAAATTATAATTAAATTTAAAAACATTATTTTTTTAATTTTTTTTACACTACCATTATTATAGTCATAAAAAATAAAATAAACATAAAATTGTACAAAAATATTAAAAAATGATTTACTCTGTTTTTAAATTCTCGTGTTCGCTCTGTATATTTTTTTCATCGTTATCTAAAAGTTTTCCGGTTGCCTGACACGAGAGCAAAATGTTATTTTTAAAGAGAGGATTTCCCTCGGTGAGTTCGCCATTATTGCCTGTAAAACAATTTTTCTTCGTGTATGTGTCATTTTTGTTACATCTTTGTTGATTTTTACCGATAATCGTTCCTTTTCCATGTTTCTTGTTCTGACTCCATTCCCCGGAATAACTTGCACCCCCGTTAGTATTTAAACTGATTGTACCTAAAAAGACACGTCAATAAGATTCTGATCTATCTATTTTTAAAACAAGAAAGATTTGTTGAAATTTTTGATAAATTATTAAATTTTGATTTATCAAAAATCTTTTATTAAAAAAAAGTTTAAATCATACTATAAAAAAATACATATTTTATTCTATAAAGTCAACAACCTTTAACATTGACTGAAAATTATCAAATATGCTGGAAAACTATTTAAGAATATAGTCCGAATTTCATGATTTTTTAAATAAAATTATGTCTCTTGTGACAGCGTCGAAAAATTAATCGTAAAATGTGAAAAATTTGATTTGACTTTATTATACCTTGACCATGTCGCATTCCATCCTGCCACTCACCCACATAGCGAATTTGTTGGGGAAAGCTCATCGTTTTGTTGAGAAATCCGTTCCATGTATACTCTCCATAGCTGAAAAACACAAACAGCATCCCTTGGCGACCATAAGAAAGTTATAAATTAGCAATGACACTTTACCCATGCATTTTTCCATCTGCCCATTCTCCACGATAAAAATCTCCATTCGGCCACATCATGGTTCCTCTGCCATGACGATTGCCATTTTTCCACTGACCAACGTAACGTGAACCATCGGGGTAGATATAAACTCCTTTTCCCTCTCGTTTATCCATCACCCATTCACCATCATAGGAATCATTTTTTTCAAATCGACAATATCTTTTTTTATTCAACAAAGTACATTTTTAATGTGTCATTTTTAATACATATAAAAATATTGATTGATAGGACAAATAAAAGTAAAACTTGGACGAACCCTTTTCCATGCTTGTGACCATGTGACCAATCCCCAATGTACAGAAGTTTGTAATTCTTATCCACCATAGTTCCTTTTCCATGACGATAACCGTCTCGAAAATCTCCCTCGTACCAACCACTATCTTGCCACTCGAGAAAACCCTTCCCTTGAATTTTATTATCTTCAAAGTGTCCCTATTAAGAGAATAATCAAAAATATTGTTTATTTTATAAAAGTATAGTTCGCGACATTTTTTTCTTTTAACTTTGTACTGGGATCCATAGCGCCATCGATAGACACCCTCTCCTTCCATTTTCATCCTGCTCACTCGTCCAGTGTAAGAGTTTCCATTGGAAAAAATTATTTCAGCCTGTTCGTCCGGTGTGACAAACTTCCAAACAGGCTCCTCGACCCTTTCTGGCAATTTTTCGCTGGACTGGACATCCGCATTCTCACCGTTATTGTTTTTCGACGTTTGATCAACTGGGTTTTTGACAGTTTTTCGCAATAATGTACCATCCCATCTGTAGTTTACACTTTTCATAAAAAAATCCTGAATCGTATGGTAAGCTTAAAAATTTTATTTACTTTTTAGTGAAATACTTGACCAGATCGTTATATATCAGGTAAACGTATTCCTGCTCTAGACTGTATTTTCGTTTTTTATCAGCAAGTACGTCTTCCAAGGGAAATTCAATTTTTTCCTCGCTATCAGAGTCTTCTTCACCGCCTCTTGAAAAATCATCTTCCTCTTCTCTCCGCTCTATAGACATTTCGAGCTGGGATCAGGCAATAAAATTTCAGTTGTCAGCTGTCAAATTATCAAACAACGAATGATATCATTATACAACGGTTTTTATCGAAGTACATTATTTTTCTACTGCTCCATTCGATTCTCGTAACGCTGATTTTTATCTTTACGATGTGCCAACGTGCGCCAAAAATAAATGTAAGTCGTGCTTTTCGAAATAAGTTCAAAATTAACCTCGAAATATGAATGAAGCAAACACTGATGCAAAAATTATCTCTTCAGTCTGTATTTTTTCCATACGAGGAGGAAAAGAAAGTACCGAAACTCAATCTTTATGGCGGTCCACCATCCTACAACCCAAAAGTCATGATTCACGATTGGTCGATTATTTTTCTATATAAATTTAGTTACACGCTCTATAATTTTATTTAATTCATTTTGTGATCAGTTTGGAGTCACTTTAGAATAAAATTCGTTTAAAATTGTATTCGCAAAACAGGCAATACCGTTCGCCTGATGAGAATCGATGCTGCAGAAAAATTCCCCGCTTCGGAGAATCAACGTACAAACGTCTAGGCCCGTACGACGACCCGATCGGAATTTCGGCTACCGAAGCTTCGTGGCGAGAAGCTCTGGAGAATAAAAATTCGGACGAATCCGCTTCTCGATATCGGAGCTTGCTGAATTTGCTCTCTTTTCCCCTGACCGAGTACGAAAGCTTCGAGCTCGATTTTTCAGCCAAAAAGTCGTTCTCGAATTTATAAGGGATGCATTTTATTTAAGAACCGAGGAGTGCAGGAGAGCTTTGGGATGGACGGATGTGGTTCTGCCGAGGGCATCGGAGCCGACTGACTATCGAACCACCTTGAGAGACGATTATCCCTGGCACTTTCCTGAGAAATGGCGAGATCCAAAATCGCGCGTTATTCCGGATCCGCCCTGGTTTCTCTATCGGAGAATTTTTGGCTACACCAGCGACGATCTTCTCCGACGTTCCGGCGTCACGAAATTCCTCGACGACAACTTTGACGTTCAGAATCGAGCGGCAGCGATGAAAATGCCGCGATTCGTTTCTTACAACCCCGGCACGGGTGAATACACCGATACGAAAAGACACAGCGAAGCTCTTCTGAAGAATTTATCCTCCCAATGTTCAGGATAGAACGACAAAAATTACTCGTAAACTTTGCAATGAAAAATAAATTTATTCTTACGCATTCTCGTGCTCGCAACGCAGTGCGCTAATTTTTAGTTCTCTACAGGGTTTTCATTTTTGTTTAAATGTCTTTTTTTTCAAATTTTTTTAACTGATTTATTTGTAATCGAAGAAATCCGGATGAATATTCGATGAAATTGGGAGGGAGATTGCTCGTTACTCGTGATTGCGTCCAAATCGCATATGGCCGTAATCGTCGAAATGATCTCGCTTCCCGAATCTCATGTGGCCGTAATCGTCGAATAACTGACGCTTGCTCAGTTCCATCGAGTCCTCGTCCTCCATCATGAAATCTTCGCTGGTATAGCTGAGGACAATATTTTCCCATTTTCTTTTTCATTTACAATATATAATAAAATAAATTTTTTAAAAATAATTTACCTTCGGGAGGGCAGATGATTTCTAAATCGTCGGTGAACGTTTGACGAGACTTCGGAGACCCCGTCGCAGAATCCAGAAAAAAGTGTGACGAGGGCCATCACGCAGACAAAAATGGTCGACATCGTTCTCATCTCGAAGACCACTGACGATACTTTACCTTTAAAAAGTAATTAAAATTTGATGATTTTTGAATTTATCGAAAAATGGCTTATCGGGGTGGGAGATTACCTTCGATCTGACGCGAACGTTGGACGACGAGTGAATGAGATGATCTTGGAGGCAGGCATCGTCTTTTATACAGCCCGTCCTGCAGGTTCCCTCAAGAATTCACCGTGAATTTTAATTTGCATTGTCAGGCCGCGGAATAAACAATTTTCTCGTCTTTATCAACGAACCTTCGAAGGAGCATCCGGCTCGCCCCCGTTCAATATTCAATACCGCATTTTCGTATGATTGGCAGCTAACGTAACCCTGTTAACCTCCTACGAGAGCGCAATTTTTCTTCAGCTTCTCGTCCACCACGAAAGATCAATCGAGGAATGCTCATGGGATTGTTGGCGTGTCTGAAAATTTCTTTGAAAAAAATTTCTCGACAATGAGGTAATCGCGAAAGCAACTCTATACACTCGTACACATTACAATAATTATATTATATATTTTCCAAGATGTGAACAAAGATGATAAAAAATGTTAGGTATGAAATTTGTGTATGAATTAACATCAAGTAATTGATTTTAATGCTGATCAAGAGAATTGCTCATATATACGAGCGATTTTAGGCTAATTCAACGACGGTGACCTAGGATTTAAAAAATTTTTTAATATGTTATTGTAGATGCAAAATGAAGTATCTATACCAATTTTTAGCTATACTTTAAATACCGAAGTTTCTTAAAATTCTTAAAACATTCATAGTTTCTACAATAATTACGATATCATAATTTAACGTGGTTTTAATTTTTGTTTTTTAGTGTTCTTCTTCGAACAAAAAATTGAAAATTGAGAAAAAATTTTTGGGAGTCATTCATTATTTCTGAATAAAGTACTTTTATTCGTGTAAATTTTATTGAATTTATTGTTTATACTTTTACTAGAAAAGACGAACTTGGGCCTTTTTGTGTCAACTTGACCCAAATTTAAATTTCATGAAATAAAAATAATAAAATACGAACAAAACGCTTTTATTTTTTGTATCGCAACAATAATTTTATAGTATAAAATCATAATTAATTAAATATAATTATTTTTTATAAGACTACTTGCAATATTTTAAAAATTATTTCTTAGTCACGAGCTTCCTAATAATTAATTCAATTTTTAATTTTAATTTAATTAATTGAATTTTAATTGAGTTTAATCTAATTTCATTTAAATTTTAACTCGATCTTTCGGAGATATATAATACACACGTAACATTACATAATATTTTACATCACTTGCAGTTTAGGACGTAATATCCTAAAAAATTTATAACAAAACTAGAGCAATAACTGTCTGAAATGCAAAACAATGAAATGATCACTTTTTACATAAATAATACCCCGTGGAGAAGTAAAAAATATTTGGGAGAGAGCTTACGAATATATTTCGACGGGAGGAATGTGCACGATAATGAAGCCCTAACGAGATTAAGAGAGGGAACTGAAGGAAGAAAGGCGGAAGGAGAGCAGGGTGTTACGTGTGCGGTAACGTATCGAATTAACGAATCGCAGCGTGCATCCTTGGCTCGCGGGGTGTGATAGACAGCATCGCGAAAAGTGTTGGTGGCATTGCACAATTTCGCTCTTCGCACCTCGGCAAGGGTCACGGTCAAACATACGAGGCTTGCGTAATGTACGATCGGGAAACGACTTTGAGCAACTGCGGTGCTTCTCCGTGCAAAGCTCCTATAAATCTAGGCGCGTCGTTCTCTTTCGATCGCAGTTTCGCCTAGTCTGTTCACGACTTCATTCCTTCCCGATCTTCGCGAAAAATACCGAGAAATACGCCAAAATTCCAACTTTCATCACGCATATTTTAGTCAAAATCTATAAGATAACAATTCACACGTAGAAACAAAAGCGAAAGAAAAAGTATCGATCGGAGGAGTTTTGGACGCGACGAATCGGGTTTTAATTGTAATGGCATTGGCGATAACCGAGGAGATGAGTGTCTCGCTGCAGCGTGGATTTTCCGAGTGGTGGAACGAGGAGACCGAGTACATTTTCCAGAGGATCGAGAGATGGGCGGCCATAGCGAGGGGTTACAACCGTCTGAGGTCGCAGAGGCTCTCGCGAGGACGTCTGACGATGCAGGAGGATCAGGAGCCACGCTGGAGCATATCGTCGAACAAAATGGTGATCGAGGATCCGAACTGGTCGCCACGTTTCTCAAACCTGCGACGCTCGCACAGGAGAAAGTTGAGGAACGAGGAGAACTGCCGGATCAATTGTTGCGACTCGTTGAACTACCAGTCGGGCTGCAACCTGGACAGCAATTGCCTCGACAATTATCGTTACGATCACAGTATTTACTTCAAAACGATCGGCGACATAAAGGGCAGCAAGATCGGCTCGTCGCGAAGCTCCGAGAACGAGGAGAATTCGGACGACGAGCGAGCGCAGTGGCAGGTCAAGAGCCCTACGGAGATTTTCCGTCAGTTCTGCATCGACGAGAACAAGCGAGTCTCCGAGGACGACGAGTACGACGACGACGAGGAATTCGACGAGTGCTCGGAGAAATCTACCAATTTTGGAAGGAACGTCAAAAATTTATTGCTCGACTCGACGTGCAGCGAGAACGAAGCGCACCGAGATTGCCACGAATCGATCGTCCCCGAAGATCAACGTCAGACGAACAAGACCGCCGAGAATAAGCAAAAACTCGCTGCAGTTACGTCCGAGGTCAGCGAGACGAGAGGCGACAAGAACAACAACAGCCTGAACGAGCGAGAGGTCGTCGTCTCGACCGAGAAAATGATCCAGTTACAGATCAATCAATTGACCGCGAATCAGCTGCGTCTCGACTCGAACATCGACTCGTCGACGACGGAGCCGGCGAGCGCACAGAAGTCTCAGAACGGGTTTTTTAGGATAACGAGCATGAGGCGCTCCCGAAAAAACACGAGAAAGGCTCAACAGACAATGGTCGCCGGCGAAAACAACGTTCTCTGGCCGGGAGTCCTGTTGAGTTATACGAAGAACGTCGACAACAATTCAATGTCGCCCCATCACTACAGAGCTGTGCAAGTCAAATAAAAGTTTCGTTTTATGTCGGTCCCTCATCGATATACCTCGCGGTTAGAGTGCTTCGAGACAGAAGCGAGACGTTAACATAAAACCCGCTGTAGCAAATCGAAAAATCATAAGAACTCGATTGAAATTTTGGACAATATTTTATTTTACTTTACAAATGAACACAAATTCTTTATAAAAGGTAGAATTTTCCAGTAATTGAATTACATAGGTTCACTTTTGTAACCAGAATCTATACACATTTGTACAAAAGAAAAACGTAATCTGATAAACCGTGTAGATGAAAAATGTGAAAAAAATGACGTTGAGAACAGTCTTTTGAAACTTCAAACGAATTTTGTCGATTCAGTACATCGAGACACATTTTGATTTATTTTTTACAAAATATCGAGCCGCGAGACCAATATTTTTTTACACGTCACAATGAAAAAAGAAATAATACTTTTCTCGAAAATAGATCGTGTACAAAAATGCGCAGTTAATATTGCTATTGTATCTTTTACCGATACCAAATATTCTCACGTGTATTTCCAAAGGTCTATGTATACTAACCACCACAGAAAAATTGTTGACAAAATATTTAAATAAAAATAAAAATAAAAAATGGTTTTCTATTTATTATATCCTATGTAATATATATATATTTTTTTTTATTGTGCAAATTCGAGCTGATTTTGTATAAAGCACGCATGCGCCTATTTCTGGAGGAGCGACGCAGGCGATTTTGGTCGAGTGGAAAAATCGATCCGTAGCGCACGGAGTCTGTGCTTCCTTCGCAATCCAATATATTTTACAATCGAGGGAAATAACCCGGGTGTATGTAAACAAGGAGTAAAATTTTGACGAAAAAGTGGCTCAAGTTGAGAAAACGAAGGGGGCAATGGGCGACCGTCGGGGAAGTACGGCCGCGAGGGCTTGCATGACGACTCCCTTGATGCTCTTCAACGTTGCCTTATGGGTGAGTCGAGAGCATTTTTTCCAGTGACACTACATTTTGACAACCCTTGTATTCTTCCGGCTCCAACTGTTGCGCAACATCACCAAAAAAATGATTTTTTACTTCTCAGTAAAATTAAAATCTCATGAATTAAAATAATTTTTCACTCTGCCCAATGTACTCCAATGATATTGGAGTGTGATATTCGAATGTGTTCCTATATATCAATATTATATAGGTTAATCTTGTTTCCATCGGTTTTTCGAAACTATATCAGAGTATAACAACATTTTTTAGTGAGGATGTAAATTCTGTTTAAGTTTTCTGGGGTACTGATGTTCGCCTTTACCTTTTGGACAAAAATTAAATTCGATGATCTCGTGATTGCCAAAGGTATCGGGGGTATACTCCTATCGCTGAACTTTCTCGGCATATTCATCGTGATGATCTCGACCCTCGGCTATTTCTGCATAGCTCAAGGCCATTCAGCATTGCTGTACGTAGTAAGTAATTGTTATTCTCTTTATTCTTATTCTCTTTATTCTCTCTGTACAAAAAACAACCGAAATAAAATTGATATTGAAAATATTTCACACATTTCTCAAAACTACCTATATGTATTATAAATTTTATTTATCGAGTGTGATAAATATATAAAAATTGTAAATAAAATATGACTATTTATTCCTTTTAATCAAAAAAATATTCGGAATTATTTTAAATAAACAAAATTCACCATTTATTTTTGACAGTATGGTGCATTCTTGTCTGTCATGGCTATCGTTGAAATCGGAGCAGGAGCTTCGGTGTACGCTAATCGCAATGCACTGGACAAGTCATTTTTTGGCCAGGATGCAAACGACAGTATGCCGGCCTATTACGTCGAGCCAGAAGCAGCTGATTATATCGACACGATACAAACAGTCGTAAGTTCACTGTCCAACAAATGTACGAATAAAATTTCTTGTAAATTTCAGTCATTTTTTCATGACTTGTCCATAGAGAATGTTAAACTGTATTTTTTATCATTATTGATGAATTTTTTTTTATTTCGAGTGTCAATTTTCTAAATGTTTTTTAAAATGTATAATTGTACTTTTAAGGTAGTTCTATAAGTACAGTTAAATAACAAAAATTTACCTTCATTTTTCTTTACATACCATATACACGGTTATTGAGTTTAAGTTTATTGAGAAAAGTTGTTGAAAATTGATTCAAAAACAATTTATTTGAAAAAATGATTTACATGTTATACAAAAATTAAACGAAGCTTTTTTTTGAAATATAATAAAAAAACTATCTATAGAATATAAGACACTTTGAATTGAAAATCGGAATATCAACACAGGCTCTCTTATGACAGAACATTGAAAATTGGAATATTTTTAACAATGAATATCTTGATTTCAATGTGGTGAAACCTCGTAAAATTTGACATAGGCAGACTATATTAAAGAAGGCTTGTGAAAATTTTGAACAAAATTCTAAATAAACGATAAAACTATAGAACTATACTTTAAGGAAATATTTCAGTACTTGGAATTTTTTTTTTAAATGATTAACCAATATGGTAACTTTTTTCAAACGAAGATCGGTTGTTGTGGACACCGATCATACACGGACTGGCTTGATGTGAAGCCACCAAAGGAGATTCCAAAATCTTGCTGCATCGTTCCTGACTGCAACGTCAAAAATCCCGCCGAAATTTACACCGAGGTAAAGCAGAGTCAATTGACTCAAATCTATTCTTGCAATAATTTAATCGTTTCTTGTAATAGTCAAACCAAAAAGGTTTGTCTCAATTTTTCTCACGTTTAGAGTGCTTTACGACTTTAAATTCATTAAGACAAATTGTTGAAAATTGATTATAGAACAACATACTTTAAATTCTAGATAATTTAAGGTGAGATTTATTTGCTATACAATTAACAAAATTACAATAAAATTAAATACACGTGTGCTTATGACGTCAAAAAAAAACTTGAATGAAATTCTTTTCTTTTTTTCAGGGTTGTTACAATCGAGCGATGAATTTCCTGCACACGAATATTACCCTTGTTGCCGGAAGTGTACTGGCAATTGGTTGTTTTCCATTGGTCGGTATCTTCCTAGCTTGCTGCTTGGCCCGCAATATCGATAAATCCAAATACGAGCATGTTGGATAAAATTCAACGTGATCTCTGATTCGAACTAAATTTTAAGAGTGTTCGGGAGAGTTTTAAAGAATATTTTTTGATTTTTTAAAATTCGTCATTAGCACAATTAGTGATGAATCTTCGAAGGCTGAATTTTTTCGACTGTTGTTAGTATATATTGTTTATATACGCTTGTTTCTTAGACAAATATTTATATTTAATTTTAAAAATAACTTCGATATCGATGATAGTATAAGTGATACAATTTTTACGATAAAAAGTTGACAAATCGATATTCCTCGTGACACGCGCATTATTATCTAACTATTCAGGATAATTTCGTCCATTTTTACAACTCATTTTGAGAATATTGAAACATGCCAAAATATTGTACATCGTATTCGTAATTAAAATGGCCAAAATCGGTGCCACACATGAACCAACGCCAGAAACGCGAAATAAAAATAACTGTCACCAAAGTAATAATTGTAACATGATAAATTTAAGAAACTAGAGTAAGAAATGAATTTCACGATTCAAAAAAAAATTCAATCAATTCATTGTAGAAGGTAAGATGAGAATTAATCAAATATTGTGTTGAGGAACGATTGTATTAAAAAAAAAACCATTGTTTCATTGTACGTTTAAAATAAATGTTGAAACGTATTCCAGTAGCGAAATAGCATCGAGTTTTCCCTTTTATCAACCGCCGCGAATCCATATCTTCCCCTTATCGATCGACATCAAGGGACCGGCTGTTTCCACGAGATAGAAGAGAAATCTGCGATTAACGCTGTTTTCACTCCCGGCAACAATGTAGCCTTGTTTTTGTCGAAAAATATGTAGCTGATGTTAATATCGGGAATTCCTCTCCGATCACTCTGAATCGCGGATATTCGATCGAAACGCCGTTCTCTCTCCCGTTATCGCGTAAACATATCGAATGCGCGAGTACGTGATCGCGAAGGGACTCGAGCAGAATAACCGGTGTGTAAATATACGAATATACAGGATCGTTGCTTCATGCGACGATTGTACCGAACCGGAGAGGTTTCGGAGCCCCTCTCAGACACAACAACGTCGGGACGGGGCGACGCTAAATTCATATGCCATCGAGAGAAATCTTATTCCTCCATCGTGCTCGCGAACGCGCGTCTTTAAAATCCTATCCAGAGGCCAGATTTCACTAGCTATCAGGCTCGAGTGTGCGAAAGTACTACCGCCTGCGAATAAATACACTCGAGCAGCAGGGAGGGCTCCCGTCGACCATATATTTTATTATTGTTTGCTTATTTTTCATTGAAACAATATCGATACGAGGCTGATACAGCGTAAGTCAGGATCTCCCACATGAAGAAAATATAATACCTTTTATATATCTCGCTGATACGGCTCGTTTCGAATTACTATCGAGCGAGAGGACACCCCATTTTGGACAATGTCTCGTCAGTTAAAGTTTCCTCCCCTCTCCTCCCTGCGAAAACCCCCGTGCTGTACCAAAAACTTCAACGTATCACTTGGCCATAGTATATATAGAATTCTATATATACAATGGCGCCTTTTCTCTTTATCGTCGTCGCTCTCGCCTTATCATCGTGTTCCGGAAGCCCGTCGTCGATTAGCCGAAATCGATGGTCCATCGATCCGCGGCGTTGCCTTCGCTCGCGTCAAAAATAAAAGAACAATCGACCTCCCTGCCGCGTGAATGTTTTTTTTCTTTTCATTTTGCTTTTTCTCAGATTCATCGTCGAAGGGACGAGAAGGTGTACATTTTATTATCGAACGATGTCGCGTTCTCGTGTCACTTTTTTCCTTCTCGTTTGCCAAGCGGGCAAGCGCGCGCGCGCGGGGGAGGAAG
This sequence comes from Cremastinae sp. A BG-2022a, assembly GCA_030522545.1. Classification (NCBI taxonomy): domain Eukaryota; kingdom Metazoa; phylum Arthropoda; class Insecta; order Hymenoptera; family Ichneumonidae; species Cremastinae sp. A BG-2022a. The sequence goes on from JAPYYW010000703.1 coordinate 32,318, forward strand.
AAGCGAGTACAATAAATTCGTTTATCTTTTCATCTAAGCTGGCGTGGCTCTCCGTTGGAAGATATGAAGTCGAGGTTATTGCAAAGTCCGTGTCCGACGGTGAACGGGAAGTCGCGGGTGGCCGCCGGCCGAGCGAGAGAGAAAGAGGGAAAAAGGAGGAGGGGGTGGATTACGAAGCGGCGTGTGTCCGTGCGGTAAAAGTTGGTGCGTCGTCGAGGAGGAAAGGGGCTGAGAAAGTTGGCGATGGTCATTTGTGGGACCTGACTGACTCCTGGGGGACGAAATGTCTCCCGCGATCCCTCGACGAGATACCGGACACGCTACTCGTTCCAACCCCCTTTTTCTTCCTCCTCCTCCTCTTGCTCCGCTCCTTCGTCACTCCGCTCACTTTTTCCTTCCTGCCTCTTCTTTTCTCCTTCTCATTTTCTCGGCACCCTCGCGAGTTGACCGCGAGCGATGTGCCTCGCGACGTTGACGCGCGACACGCCAACAGACACCCTCTCTCACCCTCCTCCGCCATCGCGGGGCGCAAGCCTCGTGATTGTCTCAGAGCCTCGTACAAATCCCAGTGACGTTTTTCTTTTTTATTCCTCTCCATACCCTTTTTTCAACCTCTCTCTCTCCTCTTCACTCCTTATTTTCCCCTTCAACTTTTGCTCCCCTAACCTCCTAACGAAGTCGCGAGGTCGGGCCAAGCGCTCGGACTCTCTCACGATCGCAGTTTGGTGACCGGCGAAGAGCATCGAGAGAGGGAGGGCACAGGAAAGAGCGGGAAAAGTGTGTTTCCAGATGCAAAAAGGTTCGAGCTTATTTCCCTCATTCTTCGCATATTATGAATTCACCAGTTACTCGAGAAATAATGTAGATCCTCTGCTTTCTCCCTCCCTTCGACGAACCACGAAAACCCTCAGCGAGAAAAATCGAAATATATTCAGATTCGCTCGCGGGTGGAATTATACATTTTTTCCAAAGGGCGCTTTGGGGAGAGTTAATCGGGTTGTCGGTGGGCAGAGGGCGTGTCGCGTAGATCGAGAGCTTCGCGCGTAACTGCGATCTTTCACGAAAGTTGGGAAGCGAAAGAGAGAGAGAGAGAATAGTGTAAGCAAGCTGAGAAAGGCAGGCACGTCATATCGAGGTTGTTGTATCGTCGTCGTCGTGGTCGTATTAGAGAGGCCGGGGCCTCATCACAGGGCGCGCAAGAACGGAGCCTCTACTCCGCCGGGGTGTATTGTCCGAAGGTACGGGGACGATCTTTCGTATGCGAAAGGTGTGTCCGTGATGGCATAAAGAGCAGGAAGAGCGAACGGGGGCGAAGGAACCGTATGATAAGCCAAGGGGCGCATACTCGACGTGCGAGCCGTGTACTTTGAGCAAAATCGTATCTACCGGTCGACAGGCCGCGCGTATTCTACCAACGTAAAAGACGGAGAAGTAACGGCTCGCGCGAGCTCCCTGCTTTACTTTATATAACGTGCTTCGCGCTATCACACGAGACACGACACACCGGAGCGACCTGCAACGACAACACACCCGACATGCCACCAGATTCCCAACCAGATATCCCGCCGGCCCGTATTTATGACCCTCCAGATTTCGCATTATTAGAGCCATTTACCGTTTTCGCCCTATAATATCAGAAACCTTCCACCCCTCTGACCCTCTCTCTACTCTTCTCATTTTTATTTTATTCTTAACCCCCCCCCCCCACGCTCCCTCTCAATCATCTCTCTCACTCTCTCCTCTTCTTCTTTCAGCCCCCTGTCGCACGGTTATTTATTTTTCTTGCCCTCTTCCCAACTCTTCTCAATCTTGCTGATCAATTTTAGGAATAATTATCTCGAAATTATTAATGAACGCATTAATTTTTGTTTTGTTTTTTGACAAATGTTTACTACTTTGTAGAACATTTTCTTACAGAGATGTCAAAAATTGTTATTTTTATATTTCTATTGCATTATTGATACGTGGAGAGAATTTTGTATGGTAAATTGCACTGTCATAACAGTTTGGAAGAGTTCAAAAATTTTTAAACACACAATAACAACAATTTCGATTATTTTATCATCATAATTACTGTTTTATCTGCGAAATTCTCAATTATTTTGAAACTGTTACTATTCAGAGTACGAAAATTCTCTTCGTGTGTAATCTATGATCTTTCATCAACACTTTTCTCTCTATACTCTTCTTATATTTATTTTACTCTTATTCTCTACGCATATATATTCTTAATTGTATTCCTTCTATATTTTTCACCTTCATATCTAATTATACATCCTTACTTTTCACTATTAACAACAATTTTTGATAATTAAAAGTTGTTAAATTGTTTCATTTCTAAACTTCACGAACTTTAATTATAATGAATAGGAAAAACCCTTTGTGTAAACTTACTCTATTCGTGTATAATTTATATTTAGATTGAAAGTTTTATTTTTTAAGTTGGGGGATGGAAAAATTGTGTCGTTGGTTACACATGCAAGGAACAAAATGTACACAGTTATACCAAGTCTCGTTATGTTGATATAATGCCAGTGATATTATGGAGCTCCCTAACCAAAATGTAAATATAGACTCTGAGACACACGCTGAGAGAAAAGATAGTCGTGTGTAATGATGAGTAGCTCGAAGGACGAGCGTACAATTAGAGAAAATCGTCGTCTCGTCCTAAGATCAACAATCATATATCAACAGATCAAACATAAGGAGTGACAATCCCTTCTTTTCGTATTCCACGTGTCTCATCTTCAAACTATAATCATAAATAGATAAGTATACTGTAATTGAACACGAATGAGCAAATATATCATTTTTTTTTAATTTACGTTTATTTTAGACTTTTTAAGGATATTGGATTCGTAACGTGCGGTTAAACAATTTCAAAGCGTTTCTTATTATAAGAAATTTCAAGAAATTTAAAGATTCATCGTTAAGCATATTGATGAATATAATATCTTTATATATGTAAATTATTGAATTTATCGTAATAGGAAATAACTTTTGAATATTTTGTGCAACTTTGACAACATTAAGTTTCACGAAATAAATATAATAATATTGACAAAGTTTTTTTTCTCACAATAATAATTTTCTCATATAAAAGCATTTAAATTATTGAATAGATAAACTATTATTATTAATTTTTCATGAGTAAACGTCATCCATGAATGAATATGAACATTAAAATTTCTTGCTTCTTAAAATCGATGCCGAGTTTTTTAGTTGATCTGTATAACGATATTCAATGTAAATATATGTGTGATTTTCTTAGTAGTTTTTGCACTGTTTATTTAAATTATTTTGAATAGAACTATGTCTAATATAGATTATTTGTATTATCTTCATACTATATCTAATTTGTTAAACATTTTTTTTTTTGGAGACGCAGGCTTCCTTTCTAATTGTCGTTAAATTTTCACTCAAAATTTCGTGTTTTAAAGACGTTGAAATTAATTTTTTCGTATAAGGGAAGAAATAATATATATAAATTTGCAATTACTGCATGTTATCTTTTTCTCTTGATATAAATGTTTAATACAAGAATTTTGAATTAATCTTTGCCTGTGAATTCTGTTAAAAAAGTTTGTAATGTAATTGAATTGAGAGAGGGTACTGAAATTATTATGAATAAGTCAATAAGGAAAAAGTTTGCGACTCTTCGTAGGGTATGAGTGCTGAGGATCGATATTACGAGTCTTTGAGTAATCTTTGAGAATCGCGGTGTTAGCATTCGTCTTGCGTTTGCTTCTCGAGGCAATATCTCCCTCACTCTTTTTATCGCATTGTCAAACTATCTCCAGTCGGAGCAAGTTCCTCATCCGTCTCCCATTGAGAAAGTGGAGAACGACATTTCCGAGTCTCCAAACCCGGCGGGTTCCATTGTTGAGGACTATTTGGCGTTGTCGTGAGCAGAGAGTTCTCCCCCTTCCTCCCCAGCTCTTTCTCTTGTCTACCCTTTCGTGACGTTCGACAGTGTGCTTCGAGGAGAAACTGACGTCCTCGCCATTCCTCCCGTGTTTTACACACAGACGACGTCGTCGGGTGCGACCCGCGATTCTCGCCAGCGGAGAAGTGCCACCAGGGCACTTTTTTGGCCTCCATATACATCCTCTATATTCCGCTGTTTCTCGCTCACCGAATGGAGTGCTTGCATTTCGCTGCATTATCCTCGAGCTCGAATCCATACCCGCGGGAGCGCATATCCATTGCGTCTCGAGCCAGATCAAAGAATTTCAGCAGATATCACATTCTCAGAAATTTTACGAACCGTTAAAAAAGAGCACTGTACCCTCATCTTTTTTCCAATAAACAATTTAGTGCGTGCGCTCACATAAAAAAAAAAGAAAAAGAATAAAAGAAGAAATGTCTCCTCTCGCGATAAGGTAAACGTCTCAATAGATGGACATGTCCCAATAGTTGGACAATTTTTGCTACATTATTTTTAATATCGGAATTATTTATTTCCCAGTAAAATCGTATGGATTATTTTTCATATACAATGAAGTTTATTTTTAATAACGTTAATTTATTGGAACAAACTCGCTCAACCTTAGAGACAAAGTCGATTTACTGTCCAACTATTGGGACATTCTACATATTCAAATGTTTAAATATTTATTTACTAAAAAATATTATGTAAAATTAATTAAAATGAATTTTGGATCGCTGAAATATCAGACAATAGTTTAGATGTCAATTTGAAGCAGATTTTTTGTTTGAATAATCTCTTTTAAACAAAGATAAAGTGTGAAAACATTTAGCTGTCCAATTATTGGGACGTTTACCTTATGCCATTAATGAAAGTTGCGTCGAGATTTGTGGATTGCGCGCGAGTGTGGAAAAGAGACGAATAAGGAGAGGAAAGAAATTGTATTCAGCCTGGAGGAGAGGATACGCACGTCGGGGAAGGATCGAATTTGTCGGCTCTGGGCAAAACCGAACGTTTCTCTCCCGGCGCGTGTGCTCTCGCGCGAGATCGCCGCTGCGTCACGTATCGCAATGCCCGAAAAGCCACAAAGCGCAATAACCGGGCGATAAATCTGCGCTAGGCTCCGCGCGCCGTTCGAGAGTTGATCAGCGGACTGTACGGATCCGGTGCACGTACACACATTTCGCACTGTTGAGGTGTACTCCCCCGCGCTCGTATATACAGTTATAAAGTTGTCGTTGACCGGCGGCCCGACGACGAGAGCGTCGGCTGTTCCGAACGCCGAAAAGTGGCCGAGCCGGAGAGAGAAGGAGTCGGAGGGCGACCCGGCGAGAAGAGCTGAGGTGCCGGCCTCCCTACACCGGGGAGATTCTTTATTGTTTTCAATAAGCACAGCACGGTCCGGTCTTATTAGCGAAATAAACCTCTTTAACGGTCTCTGCGTGTGAAGATTTTCCTCCGTCGTTCTCCGCACACTTTCCGCGAGACTCGACGCCGAGATTAAGGGAAACCCGAGATTTTTCTTTCTCTTCGCGACGCGCGCGTATACGTTTGTACATGTATATTTTTTTTCTGTCTCGAAAAAAAAGCTTCGACGCAGTTACAACCATCAAAACTGTAAAAGGCATCGAGCAATGGTAATAAAAAAAGTTATTGATAAAATTTCCGCCTCTTTTACCATCGAATTTTTGCCTATTTCTTGCTCTCGGCGAATCCGCGAGAGAGCGAGAAGAAGGGAAAGAGAGGGAGATAGAGCCTAGAGAGCAAAGGGAGAATCGATAGGTTTTTCCCCGAGGGTTACCATGGTGACCGCGAAGCGAATCGGACTACAAGCGAGATAAGTGACGGATATATCGATGTAGACGCATATATCTTTTACTATCACGAGAGCATGGTAAGAGCATCGACTCGGCGTCTTGACATTTGTGGCCCTTTTTGTCCGAGACCCCATCAATTCACTTGCCGCAACACCTATACGCCCACGCGGTCACGCTGTATATATATCGACACAAAAATTGACAGCCATTATTTTCATTATATATTTTAAATCGGTTGCTTGAAAAAGTAGGAAAAAGAAATTCGCAGAGATTGTTATTCTGTTTCGAGGAAATAGAGAGGGAGAGAGCGTGATAAATAATTGCTGGGAGACGTCTGGGACTTTGTTTGGTCTTGGTTGGCGGGCACGACGAAGAAGAGAAAATGGCGCTCGTCGCGAAGACTCGTCGGAGGCTGGGGGATCCAATGGGAGGAGCGGCCGAGAGAAGGCAGCAAGAGAAAGAGTGAAAAAAAAAAGAAAAACAGTATCGTGCGAGAGAAAGGGAAGGGAAGAGAGAGTGGTCCGTGTATATACCTGGATGTCCCTCCCACTCTCGTCGTTGCCTCTGGTCAGTAAATATACGTGTCTGCTCTCTCTCGCGCGACGCTCGTATCTACTGCGCCCCGACTCCCTTATTCACACCCACACGCTTCTTCCTTCTCTTCTTCTTCTTCTTCTTCTTACTCTTTCTTCTCTCCCGGTCTCGCACTCGAAAGCGCTCTTTGTGCCCTTAACTCACGATCCTACCATTCGCAACGACTCGCCAACTCTCTTTTCCTTTTTCACTTCTCCATTCGAGAAACCTTTCTCGAGAATTTCTCCTCTTCGTTTATTTTTCGTTCTTCCTGCTCCCGCACCAGCAACGATAGCCTACCCGATAAATATTTTTTCGAATAAAAATCGTTTTATTGATAATATTGGGAGAGCGTGTGAGGAAGACCTGGGAAAGAAAAAGAAAAATAAATAGAGGAAGGGGAAAGATAAATTGGAGAGGAATATAGAGAAGAATCGTACTTTACAGCTTTTGACAGCCATATATGTTGGTGTACCGGAATCGTTTTTATTCCTTCTTAAATTTTTTATTCACGCGTGTGCTCAGGTTTATTCCGCAGCCTCGAGAAAGGGAGATTAACTGCGAGATCGGGTGAATCGGTGCGCGTGGGAGAGAGCGACGATCATTACGCGAGGAGAGAGCCGGCTCGTTTCTCTTCCTCCTTCGGTTTTATAAAGTGCACCTTGAATCTTTTTCCTCTCCCTGCTGCTGCTGCTGCGCCAACCCCTTCCGACTCCGGTTTTCTCGTTTTTGCTTCTGCCCGACAATTGAATGTCGCACGTTTATTTTCGGAAACCTTAATTTAATTCCTCGCCCGGTGCTCGGGCTGGCGTGCACGCCGCCGCGAGCGGGGACGAGCCAGCCGGACGGACGGTACGCAAACTGCGCACAGCCAGGCAGAAGAAACGAAGCGATAAAGAGGGCGGCGAACGCGAGAGCTTCGCGGTGCAAACGAGACAGACCGAGCCCAGGGGCAAAGAGGAAAAACGAGACGCGAGAAGCACGGTCAGAGCGAGAGCGTTTGGAATCTTTTGTTTTGTCGAGCCGACGCGCTCTCCTCTGTCGCGACTTTTATACACGAGCAATCTCTTTCTCCCGCACTTTTTTTCTCCTCCGTCTCTCGCTGCTTTTCCATTCTCCCTGTCTCTCCTCGGACCGAGCGTCGCGATGCTCTTTTTCCCTCACAAATTCGTCACACTCGACTCCGATGTGTGATGAAGAATTACCGGAAAGTACAAGGTATTGCCTCTCGTTTATTGTTTTTATAATTATACTTCTCTCTGTTAAAGAGTCTATGTACATACGAAAAATTTAATTATTTATTCAGTTTTTTTCGGACAGTTGGCAAAAATTAGAGAATTTTTCACACACAAATTTTAGATATTCTAATATAATTTTGTAATCAAAATTATAGTATATTTCATACCAAAAATGGGTTATCATAGTGCGAGAATACAATAAAAAAATGTATAAAAAATTAATAATACTAAAATTAATAAAATTAATAATACCATAAAGCTTTAAAGAATTATCCCAAGACTTATTTTTTTATATTTTCTGTATAATCCTATAGGAGACGATATACGATTTTAAATGAGATTTCTACATGCAACGAATTATGAGAAAAAAATTATAAATTATAATTTTATTTTTATTTAATATAATTACATTGTGCTTAATAAGGGAACAATGCGGTATAGATATCTTTAGAATTCTGTCTAAAATACAATTTCCTTTAACTACAAAAATATATATTTTCGAGCTAAAACAGTAAGTAAAATGGATATACTGTATGATAAAATCCATAATCATGATTTATTTCATATATGAAAAAACGATAACCAATTTTCAGCAGGGGTGTAAATGAAAAATAAAGAGAGGTTAAAAATAATTCAGATGTATCTCCGGGCGAATAATTCGCGTAGGAAGTGCAGCTGCGGCATTTAATCGCGAGACAGGACTCCGGGGCTCGTTACATGGCGTATACCCGAGCGAAGCTTAATGGCAGACCGAAGCGAACGCATGAATACGTAAGCTCGTGTTTCAAGGTGCAACTCTTGCAGTGCCTTTTCGCTCCCTCCGCCTTTTCTCTCTCTCTCTCTCTCCTCTCTCCTCTTCGCTCGGTCTCCCTCTCGGCTCTCGACGGTGCATGCAGGTACGCCGCGGGTTTCTTCTCGTTCGCCGGAGACAGAAACGCGCTCGGTCGTATGCAGAGGAATTCGTGGTGAATTCGTAGGAGCTGGGGTGTATATACGAGAAAAGAGAGAGAGAGAGAGAGAAGAAAAAGCGAGTGGAGAGCGAGGAGAGAAAAAAAAAGCGTGCGCGATGATGAGAGAGGGCTCTGGTAGCGAGTCCGCCGTGTCCCAGGAGTCAGTGACACCTCTCGCATCGTCGGCTTCAACGTCGAGCCAAAGCTCCGATGCCGCGCGCGGAGCCGCTGAGAGGCTGCCTGCGGTTTCTCGTAGCCATGGTAACCAACTCTCTCTCTTTTTCTATCCCTCCGGAGCTCGGTGGCTCTTTGTCCGACTCGAGCGCTTCCACGAGCATCACAGCTCTCGGAGAAAGAGAGAGAGAGAGAGAGAAGGGACCTCCGCCTCTACACCGCCTACACGCGAGTCACGCTTCCACCCTTCTCCTTCCGCCTTCAATTATCATACCATCTCGCTCGAGCTTCAGCCGCCTCCTCTCTCGCCCTCGGTCCTCTTCATCTCTCTTTCTCTCTATTACTCTCTTCTCCTCCTGCTCTCTTCATCCCGGTCTCTGGCTCTTGCTCCGGTGAACCGTGCGAGAAATAGGGGCCGAGGAGAGGAGCGCGCGGAGTGAAAAAGACGAAAAGGAGCGGAGAGCCGCAGAGCAGGGAGAGGCCGATCTCGCGAGAGGACTGCAAAGAGAGTCAAGAAGAGGCCACTGTTGCCAAGCCCAGAGAGTCCTGTAACTTCCATCTTTTCTCTCTCCTATTCCCGCCCTTTTATTTATTCCCATTGTGCTCCCGATTCATCCCGCGCGCTCTCCTGCTCCTCTCTCTCTCTCTCGCGTGTGCTCTCTCTTTTCCTCCTCGCTCTGCACTCTTCTCCGTGCTGTAGGAAATCGATAAGAACAATACGACTTCGGGAGATATCCCGGGCTCTTTTTCCGCCTCTCCTTGCCATACATACTCTGTGTATACATATATTTCGTTCTCTCAGCATCTCGCCTCACAGCGCTTTCTCATATATTTCCGATACAAGATTGAAAAACGTATATTTATTTTCTGATATTACGTATTCTGAGAATTTTTCGCTTTTCGCCACACAAGTCGATGCACATCTCTCGCTGTGCAGGAAACCTGCTTCAAATGAACAAAACTGTATTCCAACAATTGGACATCTTCTAAAAGTATAATGATATATATACCTTATTACACATTACTTTAAATGTTTGAATTCTTTTTTTCGAAAATATAAATGTATGAATTATGTTTTCCCATGCAAATGAGAGATATATTTTTCATAGCGTTCAACTCGCAATACTAGGGACAAGGTCGATTTTACTATTCAACGATTGGAACATGTACCTGATGCTTATTTAAACGTATATTTAATATAATATTATTAAAAATATTAAGACATAAATCGAGTTTCGGATAGCTGAAATATCAGACAATAATTTGGATGTAAATTTGAAATACATATTTTTTGTTCGAATATTTTTTTAATAAAAATAAAGTATAAAAACCCTCAGATGTCCACAACTATTACGACATTGGTCTTACATCTTATTCATGCAAATGTTTGTTCTTTTGTTCTTCCAATACAAAATCGAAAGATGTTTCTATCTGTTGATATTTCATGTTCCAGAAAATTTTTATTTAAAAATATATTTTTTTCGCTCTCTCTCTGTCTCTCTTTATTATCCCTTATACGATTTTATTATACTATTCATTTCATTACTTTTTAGTTAAGTTTAGTTTGTAAAGTTAGTGTTAAGTTTAAGTATAAGACTAGGTATTATATTTCCAATGTTTATTTTTAGTACTTGAGTGTAATTATGTATGAATTTCTTGTATTTTTTTTCTAATTTGCCTACGGATGTTATTTTTCAAGGCATAATAAAACATTCATTCATTCTTTTAAGGTGGTACAATGATGAGAGACAAAATAATAAATTGAAATTGCATTCATAATAAATTAGCGTCACGCTTTTTGACGTATCATCATAATAGATTGTATGCAAAATGTAAGGATATCTTACCGATGTAAATTGAGATATCAATCGTATAAAATTACACTATCTTTTAACGTGTGAGTTATCACGATAGACGAAATATTTAAATTTCCTGAACAATATCCTGTGTTTTCAAATAATTTTCGAATTTGCGTATAGTATAAACAATGTAACGAAACAAAATAATTTTTCAAGAAACTGTCAGAGATTGGAAAACTTTTGTATCTTCGTGCCAATAACTTGGATTTTTCTCCATTCTCGACCCAAAATCGATAAATATGCAATTTGTATACAGTAAAACAAATCGAATTTAAAAAATATTTCTCACTCTGAGAATATTTGTTTAAAAAAATCTCCTTTTTTTATTCTAAAGGTCGATGCACACATTATTTCCCATCTCGCGACGAGGTACGCATTCTCTCACGTTGGTCTCTCTCTCTCTCTCTCTCTCGTTCTCGTTTATTGGCCTGGCCGAGCGTCAATTTTCTCATCTCGGTCTTACGTCGTTTGACCTCCTCTCTTTTCTTCTCGCTCGCTCGCGGTTTTGTCCTCCCGCTCGGGCAGCAGCAGCGCTCGAGGACTCCGCGCTTGTGCATATAATATACGGGCGAGAGGCCTCGGGTTACACTTTCTCGTTTTGCGTGATTCTCCGCTTCTCTCGCGCGGCGAGCGGCGATAGCCACGCGGGCACGTACACACGCCGAGCTTTCTCTGTATCGCTTATTTGTAATTTTTCTCCCGTTCTCTTCTTCTCTCCTCGCTCCGATTACGTGCACACACGCCGGGCATGTATATATATACAGATGCATTCATACATGCATTGGCGAGAGGGAGAATTATTGCCTCGCTCTCTCATATTCTTCCCGGTGTCCGTAATGGAGTTTCTTGCGTGGCGTCGTAACCCAGGAGTCCGGTTATAGCACACGCGATGCACAACGACAGGATGTATGACTAACAGCGGTTCACGCTCTATTCTGGGAGACAGCGGCCAGAGGAGAAAAGAACAAACGCCCAGACCGGAGCCCCCGAGACTTCGGGGACTCAAGTAGAATGCGCCGCGGTTTTACGCCCGCGCGCGCCTCTCCCGCGATTCCGCGCGTCACACGCTCCCTCATCGCATTATTTCACGCCATCTCCGGGGAGAACGACGGATTTGTTCTCGGTAACGACTCTTCGATTCCCGACACACACGGAACAACTCGACGTTTCTTTATCCTGAAACCCAAAAAATTCCTCCCCTAATCTTATTCTCTTTTTATTCTCGGCGTCGGATATGATCTAAAAATATAAAAAGAGGAAAATTTGGCGATGTATACAATGTATAAAATAAAATATATATATGATATACGAAAACGAAGAGAGAGTAAAAAAGATGATGGCGTCGGGATGATGAACAATATACATAATAATATGGTAACGCGATGCGAAAGTTGGTCGAAATTGGCCGGTAGGATGGCGATCTGCAGGCGCCATTTTGGAGGACGCGCAGGCTCCTGATGGCGGCGGTATCGGGGAGGCAGCAGGGGGGAGAGGATGAGCCCGCGGGAAGATCGTCGGCGGGTGAGGTGGCCAACGGGAGGGCGACGATGCTCCCCCTCGGACCAATCGGGAGACAGGGATGCCACTCGACACGCACGCTGACTATACTCTCGCGCGGTGCGTGTGTTATTTTCCCGAGGGGGAATGAGCATCAGCGATGAGAGACAGCAGGGGCCGCCGCGGCGCATTCGGAAGGATTCTCGTTGTGCGGCGCGCGTTATTCTCCTCGCTCTATTTATAGATATAATATATATATATATAGATAGAAAGGCTCGCGCGCACACGAGCGCGTATCACGGCTTCGTGAGCGCCGCGTCGGGCGTGGAGGGAGGAAGACGAGCCGATTTGCCCGTCGCCGAGATCACCGGACCAATGGAACGATTCTCTTCTCCGAAGCGAGGAGAGATAGTTCCGAGACGGAGGGAGACGCCCGGCGAGCTCTGCTCAGATAAGCCGGCAACGAGAGATACGCCGAGCCGCGTGAGCGAATGGCGAATTCGCTCCGTTCGCCGCAGAAAATAAGAGAGTGAGAGAGAGGGAGAGACAAATATATGACGCAGCGCTCCGGTGAGAGTAGTTAAACCACCGAGCGAACAATCAGTCGTTATATTGGGGTCATAAAGTAGCCGATACTTGGCGAAAAAAAGAAGAAAAGGAGAAACGGAAAGTCGGACTCGTAATTGATAACGCGACGAGATTGATATACGACACATGATGCTGGCTCTAAAAATGCACTCGTTCCAACAATAATCGTTCTCTGACGTGCGCGAGATCACGCGGGCTCCACCGTTAAATCCATTCGCCTCGAACGATGAAAAAATATCTATACTGCGTCGAATAAATAAACAAATACACATATCGAGGAGGAATTCAATGTATACGCGGTGTATATATGTATATATATATATAATATCGCGAATAACGAGTTCGTGATTCTCGTAGAGGATATATTCGAGGGCGATGGCGTACCGAGGCATTATATACCCAGCACGGAGTCGATGACATTTCGAAACGCGGGAGAGCACTCGGGGGCGAACGGGGCAGAGCGAAGAGTAGTCTCGAATGGAATAAGGCGAGCCAGAGAATAATGTTGATGGCGTATACCCTGCGAAATTCAGCGAGGCGAAAGCTTTTCCGCATATATATACAGAGATTCTTGGATGCTGCTGCGGAAGGACCGCCGGGATCTATCTGTGTTTGTGCCCCGCAACGTGCACAGCCATATCGACAGTCTATATATATATAAAACGGAGCAGCTCAAGAGAGAAAAAGATAGAGAGAGAGAGAGAGAGAGAGAGCTAGAGAGAGTCTGCTCGCGTTTTCTCTTAGTCCCACTGGAAAAGCCGAATGGGTTCACCCTCTGAGGCTATCCAGGGCGAATAAGCAGGAGAGTAAGGATGGCGGGGCGCGGAAGCAGCCAGAGTGAGAGAGCGCGTTTTAGGGATGAGGATGTGATGGTGTGGATTGTGTGCTGCGGAACGCGGAGGGCGGGTTGCGCGCGGCTCCTCCGGAGGAGAGGATCAATAGAGACACCGAGACAAGACCTCTTTCCCTCTCTTCTCTCGCGTCTCTTCAACCTCAATACACAGCCCCCGCCGCCGTCGCGCGTCTCATCTCGGAGCCCCGATCTCTACGCACTTCCGTCGCTCGACGACTCCCCCCGTCGCGCCGATGAGGGAGCGACTTGCCGCGGGGCGGCTTCCGAGCCAGCGCAATCCGCAGCCCGACGCCAGACCTCGCGTCATCCTCTCCGACAACTCGCTGCGAATCCTCCTTCGCCCTTCCGCGCCGACAAAGCGCGAGGAAAGAGCGAACGCCCGGGCTTAATACATCCCTCGCGATGAGACCGCGAACTCGCCCTTCAACTCCAGTGGCGCCCCTCCCCCCTCACCGAGGGACCATCTATATCCTTTCCAAAGATATTACATTCTAATATAATGAATAGGCTCCTGAAATTTTAATTAATTTTGACGATTTTTAAAGCTATTTACACAGCTTTGTGTCTATTCGTGAATATTCGTGGAACTTTTGTAATAGTTTCGGTATCAACTTCATTCGCTCTGTTTTGTATAAGTCGTCAAAGAGTCACGCATTGTAAAGTCGATTTGACTGAGAGAAAGAAAAGATATCGTCAATTGAAATTTTATATGATGAGGCTATAGAAACTTCAGAGTAGACTAAACATTTTTTTTTAATTATTTAAAGCAAATTAAAGTGTATGTGCCTATCTTAATAATGAACAAATTTCTTTAACATTTGATTGGAAATCGAATTTGATTTTTAAATGACAATTACAAAGTGCAAATAAATATTAAAATCAATAAAAGTGGAACGTCTATACATGTATGCATATATATCAATACATTTCACTAACCGGTATATACGCTTTAAAAAATTACTTATTCTTACTTCACGATTGACAAAACATATTTTTGTTGAGCTTCTGAATAAAAACTTTCAGACACCATTGTCACTCGCGACTGCTGCCTTGATCATTTTTTCATTCCCGAAAATGGAGCATGAGAAAAATGAAAGATCCCTTTGCACGTTGCTCTAATTGTAAGGAACACTTTTGCGGGCTCTGCTCATTTCTCTCACTGCTCTCTTCGCATGGCCTTCCTTATTTTCCCTCTTTAATTTTTTTTATGACGCTTTTCTTTCTATGTCCGAATTTACCCTCGTTACGGTCCGCCATCCCGCAGCGTTTGCTCCAACGAGAAACAAAAGTTTTTCTCTCTTCCATCAGAAAATATATTCTCCTGGATATATGTCGTGGGAGGAGAGAACAAGGTTGAAAGGAGGGTCGCAAAAAATGCATTTCTCTCGTTTAAGCACCCGGAAATTTCTCCCGTCCTCATATTTTTGCAACTGGAAATGTTCAAGAGAGGCAAAAAAAAGACTCTATTTCGCAAAATGTTACGAATTTTGGTTGAATAGTTCATTTATTTTTCATCTATTTTGTAGAAATAGATCAATCCCGCTTGATATTTCCGTCTAAAATGTTTATTCTCCCGCGAGTCTCGGCGCGGGTACAGCTGTGATTAATTTGAAACTGTGAATGGGCTTTTCATGATTATACCGAGCACCAATTTCAATCCCCCTTCGATAAGACGCAAAGTCTGTTGACTCGGAAGTTCACTCGCTCCCGCTCTCACCATTCTCCCCGTAATTATCTGCATTCCCAGCCAAGACGTTACAAATTTGCTGGAGGGGTGTGAAATAACACGACTTTTCAAAATAAATTACGTATAGTCGAAAAATTTGATGTTGAACCAAAATTGATGAAATTCATCGTAAAACAAATCATAAAACAATATATATGCGTGTGAAAAATAAGATTGGATGAGAAAACGGCTGGAGCGGAATTAGAATCGAATGAAAAGCAGACGGCAAGAGGTCAACGGGTTTGTCGATGTGAGACACCCTCGTATGCGCATAATAGCGCGATAGAGCTAGAGCGCGGTTCTCGTGGTGAAGAAAAGGGGGGTTTCGTTACCGCACGACGATTACCGTCGAGAAACCGGAAGGGGAGCGCTCCAAGCCGCCTTCTCGAGGGTGGTCTCTGCCCGAGAAAAGCCCGTCTTAAATCACTACGTTTTATACCTACGATCCCTGAACATCAGAGATCAAATTCCATTATCATAGCCATGAGAAAAAAAAATTGTTGAAAAATTAAAAAAAGTAAATATTTATTTATCGTGCGGTTCTGCTATCAGGGTTATTAAATAAAAATCTGAAATTAATATTTGTTGTATATGAAGATAATGAAATTAATATGCAATAAGAAAAAAAAATGTTGTATGTCATCGACCACTCGAACGAGAAATTTAATTTCGAAATATTCGATTTTAACTTGAACTTATAGCAAGATGCTTAACATAATTTTTTGACATTGAATTTAAAGAATAATTTAATACGAAAGTAATAATAATTAGAGAAATGAAAAAAATGTTGAATAATCTTTCTTCATTTTACCATTTATTCCTATATATCAATTTTCAATTTTGTAATGAAAATTTCGCAGAGAAAATTGATTTGAACAGAATAAAATTTATTTAAGGTGATTACGCTGTAAAAATAAAATAAATTAAAAACTCTGTAAAATTGGTCAGAGTACATCATATTCGAAAATTAAGGTCATCCAAGGTGACGTGTGCTTGCTAAATATATAATTAACAAAATTTCCAAAAAAATTTAGTTTAGATTTAAGAAAAAAACTAAACACAGCTTCTTTGATGTTATATAAAAATGTGTATAAAATTTTAGAAGGCTTCACCATGCAAAAGTTCAGATATTTATTTTTGAAGATCGTAATATTTAACATATAAAGCTTTTACATGGGAGGATTCATGCAAAAAATGTAATTTTTACCAATAAATATCTCGACTTTCTCATGGCGAAATCTATATAAAAATCACCACACATGTGCATATACGGCGTCACAGAAAGTTTATGAAAATCTTTAACAAAATGTAAGCTAAAAACGATATAACGTTGCAAAAATCACTTTAAGGGACTTGAAATAAATTCAGCACAAATTCGCTCTTAATATTTTCCTGATATATATTTAAAAATCGAAGTTTTGCACATATCGGAGCAAAAAAAATCGTTAAGAGAGTAAGATAGGGTTGTCCCAGCACGATGTGTGCAAAAAATCAAAGGAGTCGGGGGTGATTCGTGCAAAAGCATCGCTCTCTCGTTTCCGTCCCCGTTTCTCTCTCGATCCGGGGCTCGCTGCATGAAGAATTTTGCGGGAGAACGGGGAGAGTTGACTCCCTGCTCGGCCCTTTCGAAAGGCTTCCCAATTACTCGCGTTTAGTTGCGTTTTTTCAGTCGAATGCTCGCTGTATGTGGATACACTCGCGGGCACTCGAACGACGCGGGAGATCGTAGCCAGCCCACCGATCAGCCGCTAACTGTCAACAGGGCGTATAATCGAATATTCGGCCCTCAAAAAGGTCTCGCGCCAGTCCTTCTTCCTCCCGTGAGCCGCGTGACATTTCTCGCGCGAGATATCGCTTCCGTGTGTGCACCTGTGACCCAAACTTACGCAATTTTTTCGAGCCGATTCCGCACTCAAAACTGAACCCGAGCCTAGAGGGCGAACGAAGCGGGAAAAGAGAACCGCCACGCGGCAAAAGGGTAACGATTGACGGGAACCAAGAGGATTGCCAATCAAATGTTACCGCTCAAAGCTCATTTCACGTACCAGCAACATTCACCCGGTCGACAGGCTGCTTCTCTCTCTCTCTATATTTCACTTTAAACTCTTGATTAATGCGATTTCGAACGATTACGTCGATAACACCGACCTTCTGTATTCCATATATGGCAAATAACTCATTTATTTTATCCATTTCTTATATAAAAATTGTTCCAATGTTTAAAAGTTTAAAACTTATTTCTACCCGAATAAAATTCTGCATTTTCATTATTTTTTCAAGTGAATTATACCAGTAGTAGCTTATTAGAAATATGTGTTATGAATTAAGTGCAATAAATAACCTATATATTAAAAAAGACATAAGGCCTCTAATCGATTTATCGGAATAGAGCGCATTAACTTTTGGTTAATCTCTACTCATTAAAGAAAAATTCAACGTGTTTTAGAAACAATAACCTCGATGTTTAAATAATTCATTTCGCCTTGTAAAAATTTTTAGGAATTACCTATTATGAAGTCGATATCGTCGAGGACACGAAAAGACATCGCCACTTGAAATTTTGAAATTTTCCTATTTTCGATTTTCGAAAAATCAGGCTGGAGGTCCTCGAACACTCTAAATTTTCTCAGCTCATACGAAATAAACTTGCAACACAATTTTCTATTATTTATATTACTAAATACACCCAGACAAATATAATTGTTTATCCATGGTGATTATTCGTCAAGGTCGAGGGAAAAACCGAACACACTCTTAATTGTTTGGATTTCCGACTGAATTTGGAATCATTAGGCCGCTATAAAGTGTCAGGGTAAGATGTGTCGGGTCTCGCCAGGTAGTTTGTTACCGAAAAACATGTAAAAATTTGACAAATTCAATCGAGTGTCAGTTCTAGTAATTTTCAATCATACGAAAAGTGAATAGTTTAGTGTTTTTTTATTTATAATATCGCGTTTATGGTTATAATGTGGTATATACATTTATAATATGATTTAAATTCGTGTCACATAAAAAATTGGCTCTAAATTCTATACTGACCATTCATATAATTCCAGATAAATTTACGTTTAATCACTTTAAATATTTATCTTGAAATAACTCATTAATTAAGAATGACCGATGCACTATTTATAAAAAAAAATTAAAAATATTTAATAAAATAAATTATTCTAAATCTCAAGCACAGACAATAATCAGAAATTATTTTTAAACAATTAATCAAATTCTCTGTTCCAGCACCATCTTCTTAAATTTGTTACCCTATTGTAATTTGTGATAAAAATTGTTTCCGGTGAGCGTTAGATTTCGATTCTGTGACAGATGCGAGAAGAATCGCTGTAAATAATCGATGTCCCACCGACATATGTCGCAGCTTCGACTGAGAAATCAGCTGGTCTCGTTCTAGTTGCACGAAAGAAACGAGGAATCTATATATTTACTTGGCCAAGTATATGCATAGAGAGGGAAGAACATTTTTTTGATGAATATTTATAAAGCGGTTAACGAGACGTACCGCGGAGAGTAATTACAAACGCTGCAGTTCCACGAGTGTCTCCGCGGGGAGGACAGTAAAAAAAAATTATGCGACTTACATCGGTGCCATAAATACGCAAATTATATCGTCCTGACCTGAAAAATTGGAGTCACGCGCCGGAGACTCGCCCCTCCAATCTGCAACCCGTATACGGGGGGATTATTCCTTCGACCCTCGTGATTCTCAAAAAACAAAATCTATACCTTATCAGAATAAAACATATTCTACAATATAAATTAACCATAATAAAACATAACAACGCGCTACACGATGATTCTAATTACAAAGGTAATTAGAAAATAAAAATAATTATGAGCTTCAGCTCCGGAAAGTCGTAAAGATAATCGGCCTTATCGGGGGAAGAAAAAAAAAGAACGTTGCGTCGTGATTTTCAGGCCCGATCAATTCGATGTCATCTGTGGGCTCGTTCGTGTCCGGGAGGTCGAAGATGTGGGAGTTGGCGTTGGGGGGAGAGAGGGAGGCTCGTGGAACGATAATACGAGCGTTCCCAGTGGCTGCTCGGTTCCTCGCATGTTACGACGAGGCGGTCTCCTTCCAGCCAGCAGGACATCGGAGCAGTCCTCGGCATGCGAGCTCACGACGTTCGGATCCCCGTAAAGGCACACACAGCCGCTCGTCGCACCGCGAAGAAGCACACGCGCGCACGAGGGAAAAAAAAATCCGACGCGAGGAAAAATAATAATAAAAATGTGTGTCCGAGTAAGACTGGGAAAACGTCGTGCGGTCGCTATCGCGAGCGCGGAATTATATACGGTCAGGACATACCTATATCCAGCGAGGACGATGATTGCTGATATGACATGCGACCGTCTTAAACGATACACCGCTCGCACGACACACACCCTTATCACTTTTTTTTTATTTCTCTCTTTCACCTTTTTCACATCTTGTCGTCGTCGCCCCGCGGCCACCCCCCCCCGCACGTCACACTATTTCGTTGCACGATGAGCGCAGCAAAAGTTGAATTCGAATCCCTCGTTTTTCCATTCCTGATTAATATTTGGATACAGCGTAAATAGCAGGTGCTAAAAAACTTTTTTGAAAATAAGTTTTAGAAAAGAACGTCAATTGATCGCGATAAGTAGATTAAAATGATTTTTTTTATGAGTAAAATGGTAAAATGGACTTTTCGAATGATATTCTGATTACACCATATGACAACTTGTCAAATAGTTTTTAATTATACATTTAACTATGCAATTAGTTTTTTTTTGATACGGCTTCTATGGCTTGAGATCTATACAAATATTTGTTTCTAATCGCAACGAAATGTATATATCATTATTGGTTAAATTGCATTTCGTTTGCCATATTTTAGAAAATAATTCAAATGTTTTCGTCAAATTTTTATTTTCAGTATGGTTATGTTTCGGCACATGCTGATTATTTTACAACTAAATATATTTTCATCGTAAAACAACAAAACATATCTAGTATAAAATCTAAATAAAATATAATTAGGTTCATCACAATTAGTATAATAGTTGTCAGCACATCGTTTGAATTTATTCCACGAAATTATGCGGGAGAATCTTCTCCGAGGTCGCGACAGAAAACTTTTATCCGTCGATCTCGCGGTGTGAAATTCGCACGAGAAGAAATACTCGGAAGAAAATTCCAGGGAAAGTCCTGGACACGTTGTCGGATCGTGCACGAGTGAGCGTGCGTCTCGAAGAAAAAAAAATGAGAGTGCATGAGCTCGGCGAGCGATGAGCAATCTGGTAATGACAGGTGGTGAAGAGAGAAGCGCGTTGGTAGCCGGGCAAGTCGATCGGACGTTTCCTCGAAGTCGTTCAAGGCCGGAAAAGCGAGGCGTGTATATACGTAGGAAAAGACGGAAAAAACGCAGGGGTAGGTTGAGAAAGGAAGAAACAATAAAACGAAAACGACAGTAAAGTCATGCGGACTGTCCGAAGATTACAAGCTCGCTCTCGCTGCATAATAATGTCTCGTAGTTTTGCGATCGTGGCTATCGACTTTCGAGTTTCATGCCAGAACGAAGACAAAGAGGAAAAAAAGAAAAAGGAGAGCGTGCGCAACGTGTACTTAGAATTCAGTATGCATATGAGCTTGAGACATCGCGTTCTCGCGTTCACACAAATGCGATCGCAAAGAAAGTGGGAGGAGAGAAGAAAAAAAAAGGGGGGAGAAAAAGAAAATGGTCAATTTCACCCCTGAGAGCACATACGCGGTGCGAAAAAACGAAGAGTCGCGCGCGCAAGCGTTTTTCAAAGCTTTCTTCTGCTCACTCCTTCACTTTTTTTCCCCGTATTTTTCCTCTCTCTTTCACCCTGATTTCACCCTGCTCTTCGAGAATTAAAGCAAGATTCGTGCGCATTTGTATGAGTTTAATATTGTAATCGTTATCTGATCATGACCACGCGGTTCTCTCTGGTGCAAAGTCCGCCGAGGTCGTGCTTACAGCTGTAACGACTAATTAATCACGACGTTACCACGTAATCCTCGGGGCTCCGTAAATTCAACGGGAAAGCCAGACCTTGGACTCGCGCGCGCCAGCGGCTCTGAATTTTATACGAGAATCGCGATTTCAATAGACATTTTAATAACGAACAATTTGTAAACTTTATCGTTGGACATACTTGGAAAAAAATGAATTAATATTACAATCCCGGCTCTTAACTGCCTCATGAATCTCACCGGCGCGGTTGAAAAAAAAACCGTCTCATCAAATTTTCAACATCCTCGCGGCCTCTAAGCTCGCGGGGCAAACTTATCTCGAAAAAGACCCTTCGACGTGAGCTCTCGAAAGAAAATCCCGTCGGAAGGACCATAAATAAGTGCAGATAAACTCACCAGGAAAACCGGAATAAACGTAGAAAAAAAAGTGAGACGGTTATGAAGAGGAGAGAAAAAAATAAATAAATCGACTTTATCTTGTTCGAGAGTTGTAAAAAAGGTAATGGAGAACAGGCCAAGGTTACACAAATCAAAAAATAAAAAAAATAAAATAGAGAGAGAAAAACAGCGGAAAAAGTGAGAAAAAGTCGTGAAGGCAGAAAGGTAGGAAAACGCCAGATAAGGCTCTGCAAAATGATTGAGGTGATTGTGGCACGTAATGAGAACGGATGATAATAAGTTTGGCTCTCTCCTTCTCGCCCATGTACTCATATAGCGAAAATTAAGGCTCACACTCATCGTTCTTGAATAATCGATTTTTTTGTTCGTATATATACTACGATATTTTTTTACAACTTTTCTCTCGAAAATAATCTATGCAAGTATCTACTTTACACTTGACGAGAATTTGTATATGTAGATAACGTTTTTTTTCAGTATCTACACATAACTGTAATATGTATAGAATAACTGGGTGGTTAAAAAAAAATTTGTTTCAAAATTACATTTTCGATATTAAATATATGATGAGTTGAAATCTGAGTGCTCCCTTCCATCCAAAATGTAAGATCACTCCCCCCCCCCCCCACCTCCCTTTTTTGTATTATATGGATAATGCAAATTTTCAAGACATCAGTTTCATTTATTCGACCGTGGCCGAAGTTCCTCGCCGAAAGTGTCTTATCATTTATTACCTATCCCTGGATCGAGGAAGGATCGAGCAATCCATCGAAGAAAAAGGTCAGTAATGTTTCTGTTTTTCAAAGAATTAAAGCTACTACGCTAATAAAAAATATAGAACAGAACGAGCTAGGAAAGAAGAAGGAAAAATCATTGCAAGTAATACATAATGAAACTAGTTTTTGTACGAAGTATTCTTTTTTTGTAAATGGTAAAAAATATCTAATGTTTTTTTCATTTAAAAAATATAACTTTAGCTTGAAAGTCAATCGCTTTTGAGTCTTGATTGATAATTCTCTAAAATCCTTCGTCTATTATTGTTATAACTCAGAACAAGACAATGATTTTTTGTATTGAAGTAACTATTTTTACAAATGGTCGTACTTCTTAGAATTTTTAATATTTTTGATAGTTTTGTCTAATGTGTCTATACAACAATTGTAGACAAAAAGAATCGAAAAAATTATGTACATTTCCTTGTTTTTTAAAAATAAGTACATGACTTCTGAGTCGATGTGAAAATAATTTATTATTGACGATGAGTTGTTTCTTTATAACCATCGTACAATACGCTCAAAATTTGTACACAAAAAGATTGTTCCTACCGTATATTGAATATATAAAAACGTAAACCGTGCAATCGCGAAAACTAAAATCAAATGCGACTATATAGTTTGTGAAATACAAGACTATTCGCAATTCCGTCATTATAATTAAACACAAACAATTAATTAATTCAGCAGAAGTTATATAGTTATAATAACTTACGTTAATGTCACGTTTATTAAAAAAATTGTTTGTTTAAACATCGTTATTTTATCTTATCATATTATTGCGTTAATTATAATAAAATTTGATACGTTATCACATATTACATATATGATTCTACTATCGAGCGAGATTCGAGCACGACTCCTTATTAACGAAAAAGAGCGAAGGAGAGAAAGGAGGCTAATTAAGTGGGTTAAAGGCGAAAAAGCGATGACGCGGGCAAAAGTAGCGGCTCGGAGCCAATCTCAATCCTCGTACACGTGCAAAAGCGCGCCCGTCGAGGAGCAAAAGTTCGTGCGTGAAGAAGGAGAGCGTTCGATCTGGCTCCCTTTATATTTCTTACCAAACTCTGCTGGCTGTACTGCGAATCCCTTTATCCTCGTCTCGTCGTTCTCTCTCTCATCCTCTCGACGTTCATCGCTTCTCATCTCTCTCTCTCTCTCGCTTTCGCTGCGAGATCGATAAGAATCGTACGAGAGAGTAAAGCGAGACGATTGGCCTTTCGTTTAAGGGCCGAGAGCGAAGGAGAGAGCGAGTGGTTTTTATAGCCGTGCGGAAAGACCCGCCGGGCTCGTTTTTCGTCGTGTGCGCGCGATCGTCGTCGACGACGACGACGAGAGTTTCCAAGGTACCCCACTCGAGCGGAGTGTCCCTAATATACGTCATCGCTTAGCGGGGACCTTTTCTCGCTCGCCCTCGGACTTTCATCCTCCTCCTCCTCCTGGTCGAGTCTCCCGATCGACGAAAAGTCAGGAGAAAAGCCATCGGCGCACACCGGTGGTTTCGCTCATCGTAATAATCGCATCAACACGCACACTATCATATCGCGCGCGTTTTATCGGCGGGCAGCGCGCAGAGAGGAACAAAAACGATAACGATATAATGAGAGAGAGAGAGAGAGAGAGAAAAAGAGAGAGAGAGCGCGGTTGAAAAAAACAAAATAAACGATATCGGACAATACAAGACACGCAATTACGATCGTGCTTCACTCGGGCAATAAAGTACTATGAAATTTTAATATTCCGTCGTGGTTTGACGAGCCCCGATCGCTGTCCATGTCGATCGGACGCGCGATCGCGATTCCTCTCGGTCCCCTCCGCCGAGCCCGGCCTGCTCCGCGTCCCGGATAAAATATATCGCCTGTAAAATATCGCAGCTGCCTCGCGGGCGAACAGGCAGGCAGGATGAGAGGGAAAATTGTTTTTAATGCTCGTTATTGCTCGCCCGAGATTCGTGAGAAGGCTCGCTCGCTCGCGAGTGGGGGGCGCAGCACACTCGACGATCCGTCGCGAATCATCGATCGAAGATCTCGCGCCGGAGCGACTCGCAAAGAGAGCGACTGCCGTTGCACCTGTAATAAATATCATTGGTTTCGCTTCTTGATTCTGCTACCTCGCTCGCGACAAAGCAGACTCGACGAGCAAAACAGAGAGAGAAATATCTCACGCACATACGCGCTGCTCTCATTTCGAACAAGCGCTCGTAAAGAATAAAACTGCCCGAAGAAATAAAAAAAATAAAAATGCGCGTTTACGCACTGCGAGATAATAGTGTGTATTTTGAAGAGACTTTCGCTCGGCGCTCTTTTTCACCTCTTCTATTTTTCGCGCTCCATCCGTTCTCTCTTCTCTGGAACAAACGAAACTCGCGGATTTATGATTAAGCCAGAGAGCGGATGAAAATAAACACACGCGCATATACTCAAGCGACCCCCGTGAGCGGACTCTCAGCGCGGATATACAATAACGCGAATGTATGTATTTCCGTGTGGTTTTCTCAGTGTCGCGAGCGCATAATCGCCAAGGCATTTCGCGGATTATATGCCCGCGCGATTTCGTTTCTCGCTCGTATAGAAAATAAATACACTCCTTGGCCGTTCCCGTGTGCGCGCGTTGAACGAGCTCTCGTTAAAGTAACGGCTACTTAAGATTTGAGAGGCTCGTACAATCACGAGAGTGTGTATATATCCTAATTAAGCAAACTACCGGTATCGGGCCGGATTCGGCGGAGATTTAACGTCTACCGGTGTTTGGTATGCGCACCCCGTTAAAATTCATCCCGATTCGGCCTCGATCGCCCTGCGACGTCATTATTCCTCTATATATGAGGAAATAGCACTAAAATCATCCGCGTCCGAAATCGCTCTAGATATATCTTTTCCCCGAACGTTTTATTTCGCGGCTCGGCTATATATTCTCGCGTCGAAGTTTCGGTTTATATATTTAACGATGAGCGTTCTTCCGCGAGATGAGGAGTAACGGCGCGCGGGATGTGCCAGAATATTGCACGAGCGCGAGAGTAATACGCGACGAGTAGGCGGCTCTCGCGTTTTTCTCGCTGCAGCTCCTCTCTTGCCAGAGAGTGCAGCCTGGAGCGTAAAAATAGCAGAAGGCACTCTCTCTCTCGGCGACGACGTCGTCGTCGCTCGCTGCACCTGCGTTTCAGAGTCTGCGCGTGTTGACGACACGAAACGCGACATATTATTCTCCAGCGAAGCCCTTATTCGAGCTCCTTTCCAGCCACGACTCGAGTGAGCTCAAGGGACGCTCGTGAGAATAAACAACGACAAAAATCAAAGGGAATATTCCGAGGCGACGTTGATATTTACCTACCCGCACCGACTTTTCGCGCTCTCGGATTACCGGCTGGATAATGAAATATTCTTCGCAAGCGTGACTTTTTAAAAATGTCGAGGAACAACGTCGTCCTTTGATGCCTCGGTGTTTTTACTCGTGTATACCAGGCAAAAGGGCTCTCGCGTTCAGAAATAAGGGAACGAAAGGAGCAAAAGCGTTCTCCTTCTCAACCATTTTGCATTTTTTTCTTCTTCGTAATTTCGATTTACATTTTTTTCTGAAAGAATAAGCTTCTGTTACAGAAATTTGTAACTTCAATCATTATAAGGGTATTTTTTCATGTGGATTAATCAAAAGTTTACTTTTAAAAAGATCGGAAAAAGCATATATATATAAATTGTTGAATTTCATGGGCCAAGTGATGACGTATTCTCAATTCAACGTTTACACAGCTTGGATAGAAAACAAAATTTTCTGTTGATATTATTCGTATTTGATATGAAGATTAAATTGAATAATATTCTATAACTCCAATAATGGATCCTTTTCATCGGTATGACGTATCGATCGAATTGCGTCACAAAACAAAACGGAAATTTTGGATATTTTGACTAATTGTTTAATTATACGAGCGACAACGCGGCCGCTTTTTTTATGTTTCAATTGATATTTTGCTGTTCTGCTAGGCGCATACTTCATACAACTTCGTATAATGCACTTTATTCCATTTAAACAAAAGATTGCGATAAAAATAAATTCCGTCAGTTTCGCAACAAAAAAAAAAGAAAATAACGAGAAACAATCGGAGATCGTTGAAAAAACGAACCGATGAGTGAAGCGACGTAGGGGAGAAGAGTGTCCACGAGCGCATAATTGGTCTCTCGAGAAAGTGAGTCGTTTCGATCGGACGAGCGAAATGGGGGGGAATGGATGAATTTGAAAAGTCATTGAGAAGGTGAACAAAGTTTTTTTTGGTATTTCTGGGAGAGAATCGAGCCGAGTTTGGAGAATGTCGGGGAGGATGGAACGAGGGTAGAAGTAATAAGCGGAGGAAGGGGGGAAAGAGAGCGAGAAGAGCGACGAGAAGTGAGTCAGGGCGGAGCTGAAGCTGCGCTCGAAAGGGTGCGCGATTATATGCCACAGCAGGGAGAACACCGTCAACCGAGAAACGAGAACGGGCCGATTGTGTGTATATGTGACTGCGTCGTCTTCGTCGTCATCGTCCGTCTCCTTTTCCTCCCCTCAACGTCGGTCTCGTTGTCGCGGTCGCGGAGGAAATTCGACGAGTCCGCGATTCGTGCTGGGCCTCTTTGCAGGTGCGCAATTAATGCCTCAAAAAAAAACATTCTCGCATGCACAATTCTACACACACAATCCTACTTAGTTAATATATCCAGGAAAAAAAAACTGCTCGCTTCGCTCTGACATTAAAATACGTTTCGTAGAAAATATTTTTAT
Source organism: Cremastinae sp. A BG-2022a (assembly GCA_030522545.1). Classification (NCBI taxonomy): domain Eukaryota; kingdom Metazoa; phylum Arthropoda; class Insecta; order Hymenoptera; family Ichneumonidae; species Cremastinae sp. A BG-2022a. Next base: position 59,419 of record JAPYYW010000703.1, read on the forward strand.
TTTATTCAATTTTCTCTCGTCTTATATATTTTGTCTCCCATTTATTCTTCGTGTGACGCAGAGAATATTCCTTCTTCGTGCGATACTCGGGTTTTTATGTTTTTATTATTTTTTTTTTTACTTTTGGAATAAGTGTGACGACGAAGGAGGGTGAAACGCGTCGAAGAATCTGGCCCACGTGCTCTGTCGGCTGATTATATCGAGAATCAGATCCGATACGAGGAAAACACACGCGGTTTTCCGCTCTCGAGAGTGGGGGAGTCTCGAGGTCGTGACCACCAAGTCAGGTATAACGAAACCGAAGGAGGGTTGCTACGACGACGACCTACAATATCCCCGGAACGGGGTGCAACTTCTCTAGGTACAAACATTCGCATGGACCGATCGCAGATTCGCAACAAGCCCGATCGCTCAACTCGTTTCTCACTTTTTCAACACTTTTCAAGATTCATTGGAGTAATTTTGAAAATAGATGACAAGTGGCTGAAGTTTCAATACGTTATTTTAAAATATCTAAACAAATTTTTTTTATCTAGTTGCGCAATGAATTACTTAAAATGCTTTCAGAGTTATCAGACTCTGAATTTTTTTGATTTTAATATTTTTATTTTCTTCCAGAAAACTCTTATGTACTTTTTATTCCTCAATATAAAAAAACGGTGGCATGATTGATAATTTTTTTTCTTATATTATATATACATGGTTTTGATAATTAAGTTACAAATTTGAGAAGATTTCAATAAATTTTCCATTTTTAATTGTTTAGTCGATTGTGCATTTCACAATTATTTTGAAAGTATGCTTACACTGTCAATTTATATTACAGCTAATAGAAAAAAATGGACAAAATTAAGACAAAAATATTTGCAAATACGTGTATTGCTTAATTTGGATATGGTATTATCGTTTTATTAGGAGTGGCAAATCATTAATATATATTATAACACGTTCTGTAAAAGACTTATTCATGGAAATAGTACAATGAACTACCATTTCGATTTAGATCACTCGAAATCGAAAAGTGAAACGGATTTACTTTAAGAATTGCATTATTTCTTCTTTTATTTTTTTTTAATTTAAAGTGTCAAGCAAAGAAGACTTTAAACGAAAAATGTTTTAATAAATAGTAGTTAGAATTAATAACAGACTTTCACTGTAAAAATTCTTTATATCATCTATAGAAATAAACTCATTGTTTTTTGCCAAAATAAACTTAAAAGTAAAAAAAAAGTTATATATTAGTTTGCCATGGAACTCCTGAATCATCTCTATCATCGACTTTAAAAATATAATTTTGAACAAAAATCGAATTTTACCTTTCGTCGCGAATCTCGATGTACTTGTTGCTACCACAAGAAACTTTGTAAATTCGCAAAGTCTCATCAAGCCACCTTTGGACATTTGCATAGAACATTCCCAAAATATAATATTTGCAAATAACATATGCATTTGACCAAAAATAAATCGATTTTTCTACAACAATGTCTAATTATCATTATATCCGACTGTTCAATAAAAATAATAAAAATAAATAGAAGAGCATTAAGGGAACGAGATATAGGCAAAGAGAGAGAGAGAGAGAGAGAGAGAGAGAGAGAGAGAGAGGGACATGGAGACATGCATATAAAAAAGGGAGAAACATCGTAGACGAGAAGAGAAGGGGAAGGCAGTAGAGAGTCCAGGAGAAGATTGGGAGGGAGGGAGGGAGGAAAAAGTAAGGGCGTTAAGGAGGGGAGGGCGGGGAGGATAGAAGAGGAAGAAGCAGAGGGCAAAGAGGAAGGTGCGGATAGAGGCTCGTCATTGAATGGGCGGCGGAGGGAAGCGAGAGAGGAACGGGAGAGTAGGTGGCGGTGGAAACGCGTAGATTCGAGGCACAGGATATACATATATGTATATCGCGCGGATAGATATGTAGATAAGAAGGAGAAGCAGAGGCGCGGATGGTAGGGAGATCGAGCGAGGGGAATGGTGGCGTTGGCGGCGGCGGCGGCGGCGATGCTGCCGGTGCGGAGGAGAGCCGCCGGTTAGCACCGCGACGCCGCGCGTCGTTCCCGCGTCGTCGTCGTCGAGGCGAGACGACTCAGAAGCCACGGAGGAACTCGCACGCGCGGCCAAGAGAGAGAGAGAGAGAGAGAGAGCGCGCGACGGGGGGACACGCACACACGTGCGAGCGGAGCGAAAGAAGGAGCGCGAGAGCGAGAGGGAGTTGCCTCGACGAGGGTGCAAACGAGAGAGGAAGGGAGCAGCCCGTTCGGCAACGGGAGCGCGCGACGGAGAACACGATCGGGAAGAGAAAGAGAGAGAGAGAGAGAAAGGCCGGCGGGAGGAGGCTACCGCGAGAAGGTGGAGAACGCGACGGCTAGGTGGAGAAGAAGGTTATCTCGCTCCCGGCTGCTCCCCGATGTGACACACGATCGACAATTAACCGATGAGAAGCATCGTCGTCGCTCGTCCCTCTCTCCCTCCGCTTACTCCCGATTTTGCTCGTCACCGCGCGCCCCACGAGGATTATCTCCGGTCTCGATAACCCGGCGGGTACGGAGCCTGCGACGCTCCCCGATCGTCTGCGAACGTCACAGTGACAGTGATTTTGTCGTCGGGAGATCGAGAAGATAAACAGTTTGACTTTTTGGCGCGATCGCTCGCCCTGCGGCGTGTCGAACGAGCGACGATCGCTCGCCGGAGTCGTCGATGGATGTGCTTCGGATCAGTCGCGAAGGAGCTGAGGCTCGTCCCGAGAGCGAGCTCATCGTTCTCGCGTCCGCGGAGGTTTGAACACGTGCCGCGGCGGTGACGGGTCGCGAGACACACACGCTCCGGAGTCCCCCACGAAAAGCAAAAGAGGAAAAAAAAACAACAAAGAGACTCTTCCGCGGGAGATAAAAATAGATTTTTGAGCCGAATCGAGGGTTATCGATTTATAATTATTATTCAGTGCGGATGCGGAGATAAATCGTCGATCGCATGGCTCGGAGTTCCGGCACTCGGATTTTTAGTGTTGCTCTGTCGGCGAGTTCGGCGATCGGGGTGCAGCGATGAGATCGAAACCGGTCGCGAGGAGATTGGCACAGGGTGAGTGATTTTCCAAAAATAATATATATATATCTCTTTCTGATTATCGATGAGGGAACTAAATTATTTCACGTCGCGACATCATTATTCGCTTCTTCTTCTTCTTCTTCTTCTTCTTTCCGACAAAACTTATTTCGTTATTCTTTTTTGCCGTTGAATTTTATGTGGCGCAACGAATATTATATTTGCGCGTACGCATGAACACGATGTCACGCGATAAAATCGAGTTACGACTCAAGTTAGAGGCGATAATTAATCGATATGTTTTAATGACTTTATCTGGATGGAGGAGAAAAAAGGAAAAAAATAAAAATAAATGAAAAAGGGCGATGGAAAGAATGAGGGGGGAAGCAGGGGGATGAAACAAATAAAGTATGCGTAGATTCGAGCGGGATTGACAGGAGTGATATCGATTCGTCGGAACGGATGCGGAAAGAGGAGCGTCGTACGTGTGCGAATGGAGCGAGAGAGGAGAGACTCTCCGTATCGGAAGAACGCTCGATAAAACGACCTGTGACAGACGGGAGCTTTATAACGACACGAAATCGGGGTGCGCGGGCGTACGAGCGATTTTTGATGGACCGACAAATGGATTGTGCCGTACACGACTCAAATCTCGTCCGTTCGCACCTTATTTTCCTCTCATCGCTTTTCCCCCTTCGCCTTCTCTCTCTCTCTCTCTCTCTTTTTTTTTTCTTCCTTCTCCCATCAACCGCGTATTCTTATCTCTTTCAATTTCATTGTTTCGACGTTTCGCGTCTCTTTCTACAGGTAAATTTATATACGCTCGACCCGAGCCGACACTTTTCGTAATTGATCGTTTAAGACCCGTCGCAGAAAAATATCCATCCTCTCGCGTCACATTTCCATGTAATTTTTTAACGCGCTCCGAGATCGCGCATTTTCGATAAAAATAAAATAAACGCGCGCACGGATTTGCCAGGAATTTCGAAATATTTTCTCACTGACGCGCGAGAAGCGACAAGAGCACACGAGATTGTCATGAACAAAAACCAAGACTGCACGTGTCAGAAATAAAACATAATAGCGTCCAAGAAGGATAAAAAAGAACGGAAAAAATGACACGCTCGCGACTCATCAGCACGTTTTGTTTCTAGCTCTCATTTTTATTTTTTCCTCCCATGCGCATATCTCATTATTTTTCTCGCGATGAGATTTTTTTATGCACTAGGTGTAACGACGATCCTCGCCTCGCGAGTACTCTTTTTAATATATACTTTTCGAAATAAACAATTTTATCGTTTTCGCGCCGATAAAATAGCCCGTGACGAATCGAAATTCAACGGCGGAACGGGTGAGCGCGAGAAATAAGCAACCGATGCTCGGCCGCACGAAAAGTAGGCGGAGCGAAACGGGCGCGCGCGCTCACTTTTTTCCAGCTTCGCGTCAACCCGTGCAGGATAGATTCGTGCGTTCTGTGTCTTGTCTTGTCATTCGAGGACGCATCCAAGCGTGCTCTCGTCGCTTCCCTTCGGCGGAAGTCCCGCCCTGTCGCGAATCGTGAGCACGGACAGCGCGAGTCTCCTCTTATCACGCGAAGTACATCGCTCGGCGCGAATGGGGATCGCGACTGTCGCGCGAACGCTATCGCGGACGCGATTCCATTCGACCGAATTTTCATCCTCCATTGTCACGCATCGTTTTAAGGATGTCTATCAAAAATGTTGATTGAACGAAAAATGTATGATTTTGCGATCAAACGATTGGAAAAGTTCCCAGCTACAAAATACGCACAAAAAACCTGTCTTTATCGACCGTTTAATGAACATATTCGTAATTGAAAATTTGATTTTTAACATGAATGCGAGAACACAATTCCGTACCTTTATTTTAAAAAAGCAATTATTTTGCACATGAGTGACTCTTTGTAAAAACTATTTATTATATTCATTAAACACTCTTTTGAACCTGTAAGCAAAGAAAAACTTGAGGTTTCGGGCTTTTTGTATTAATTATTAACGATAAATGGTGATAAAACGTTAGTCAAAGTTCTATATAGTAATGCGCCAAGCATTGACAGGTTTTCTAACCTTAATCAAAACTTTAATAAAAGTTTTAACGTTACTAAATTTACTTTTTCGATTACTAAGATAATTCCGAATTACTAAAAATTTGACCCTTTATTTCAGTATTCTCGAATTACAGTAAAAAGTATTTTTAAAATAAATTTGTAAAAAGTATTCAACTTGACTTGGAAGACGTCCTTAAATACCATTTTTCAGTTTAGCAACTTTCTCCAAAAATTGGAACACGAAGAGAATTTTCCATGTACGAATATTTTCATGTTTTGATGTAGTTTGCTTTTGAAATGGTTTTGACATTTTTAGGATTTTTCATACAAAACTTACATACGTGTATCATTTTAATGATTTACCTGATAATTTTGATAACAAAGTTACAATTTTCACGAATTCTTTATTTCGAATTAACTTGTGTACCATCTGCATAGAGAATATGTTCTAAAGATTCTATTCCTACAATAAATACCGTTAGAATAAAAATAAAAAAAGCGATCTTTTTAGAATATTAACTGATGTATGACCTCTTAACGATATTCAGTACATCTAATGCCAAGAGAAACTGAGATTTCGCTGCAGAAAGTTTTTAACGAGCTAATAATATCACAAGAGATTAAATCAGTCATTTCATGCATAATCAGTACTATATATGTACAGATAGTGCACATATATAAACACTTACTGCAAATTTCAAGCCTTGTAAGTAACTCTTTAATTTTATTACTCATTATTTCCATTTTTTGTTCTTTTTTATAGCTGTAAACAAATTAATCTGAAAGCACATCGTCTTCTCTTTCTATAAAATACTATTATTTTTATCAAAAAAATCAGAGACCATTTTTCAAATATAATTCAACTCCTTGATGTTTAAAAAAAAACTAATATTTAATAAATATAAAGTCCTGTTTTTTGATCGGTAATTAGACACGAAATATTTTTTTAAATGAAACTTTTTTTAGCAATAAATGTAATACTTTTTAGTAAATAAATAACCACATAAATATCCATATGGAAAACAATTTCTCGAACTCTCGTTTTCGTTATTCGTACAACGAAGATCAAATGGAGATTCGATCAGGCGAGAGAGTCTATAACGCGCGTATATCGAGCGAGGATCTTGTATAATTTGTCGCTCGTCGAGTTCTCACAATGAGGGAGTCTTTTCAGCAAAACGAGAGGGTAGGTCGAAAAAAGCGCGAGAGAGAGAGGAACGACGAAAACGACGGAAGAGTTTGGCGAGCGCGCGGGGTTACGAAACTCGCTCTCTTCCCGACGAGGCTCTCGAGATTCGAGTCGACAAGAATCCACGCTTCTTGCTCTCTCTCTCTCTCTCACACACACACACACACGAACCTTTACATACGCAACTGCATTAAGTATAGTAGGGATTTTATAATAATATGTAAGACAAAATCCGTTAACGCTTGACTCTCCGTCGCTCGAGTCGACGAAAACAATGAGCTCTTATGTGCACAGAGTCTATGTACGTTCTTCTCTCCGCATATACATATATATGTGCTCGAGCAAAAAGCAAAAAAAAAAAAGAAAACACATATCCGCGATCTCATCGCCGGGCCCTTCCTCGAGCAGTCTGAAAGCAGGCTCCGGGTATAGACGAAAAAGTGACGCGACGCACGACTCACCGAGCTAAACTTCAACTCGAGTTGAGAACGGATGAAATAAGTACGTTTTCGTGGACCGGAAGCGATTGTCCGTGAAAGGTACGCGCGTGGATCCTCGTTCGGCGATCCTCTCGTGGATCGATGGGGAACAAAAGCGCGGTGTCTTCCTTTTCTTCAACCTAGTTTTTTCCAAGAAGTATAAAATGAATAGAAGAAAGATAGAGAGTGAAAGAGGGGTGGGGGTGGAGAGCTGGAGGAGGAGGAGAAAAAAGATCGGAGCGTCGCGATGAGGAGAGATAAAAATGAGGTGAAAATAATAATGTCTCGCGCATCCGCGACGATGCCGGCGGCGGGAGGAAAGGCTGATGGCCTGCCCTCGAAACGGTGTCTCGCGGTGTAAAACCGCAGGAGCTAGCGAGGACTTGATCGAGGAGGAATATAATCATAATAAGGTATAATGAGAGAGCCGTACGGAGGCTGAATGGAGCATATATCATCCCATTGAGATCGGGCGGGCGTCTGAGCGCTCCGCACCGGAAGTCCGATCTGTCGAGAGGAGACAAAAGCCAGAGAAACAAGGCAACCGTTTATATATACTTGTACATTACCCATAGAAATCCTAAACGTACCGAAATGTGGTGTACACAAACGGTGAGCCACGCAGGGGAGGTTCTGTTTCATCGTGGCTTTTGTCTCGCATCCTGAGAGACTCGCACATCTCCTCCGACGTCCGATGAATGCCATGAGAGAATGAGAGAGTAAATGGATCTCGGATTATCCTGAGAGAGCACTGGCCAGAGAGAGAGAGAGAGACGCTCGCAAACCTCTTTTTATACTTTGCTTTTTCATCCGTAGCTGTAGAGAATCACGCCACTGAGGAATCCAATGATCCATCCTCCCTCTCATTCGCATTCTATTCGAGCCAAGAGAGAAACGAGGCCTCGCGAGCTTCCCTCTATTCTCTCTTCGTCTGTCTTTCGGTTTTTTTTTCATTTCCCTTCTGGACATTTTGCAATAAGGATTTGGCTCGCGAGTACTACGACCTATTTTCACACTGAAAGTACAACATGGTATAAAAATTGTAACTATATACCTAATTATTATTCAACTTAATATTTGAGAATAAAGTTTGGTTGAATCAACTAAAAACCAATCAGCTAAATTAAATCAACAATTATATATTTAACTCGACGTTTATTTAATTCAACTAAATTTTTTATTTCTATGTCTTTTTTGTCGACATGGAAATAAAAGATTGGTTGAATTTCAAAAAATATCATATGAAATTAAGTAAATATTTCGTTGTTTTACTGTGCCCGCCCGTTTAGTTGATTCAACCAAACTTTTATCATAATATATACTTCGCTCTACGCTCTACCACAAAAATATATTTTTTTCTAAAATTATTAGAATAATTGTCACTTTTATTTAGTGTTTTTTCTTTGATTTCTTTTTTACGAGCAGCAACGCGGCCGCTGCGCGGCCGCTTTTTCCGTTTCAACGTGTTTGAATTGATGTTTTACAATTATTCTAAGCGTATACTTCATACAATT
>JAPYYW010000704.1:0-66719 GCA_030522545.1 Cremastinae sp. A BG-2022a
AAATATCTCGATAACCACATGGTGAAGCCTCTTTAAATTTTGCACACTTGTTAATATGACGTCAAAGAAGATCGGTATAAATTTTGAAAAAATTCTGTCACAAAAAAATTCAAGTGATGATTTTACATTTAGTTAACACGTACAGCCAAATCGCTGAATGGACTGTCACGTGACTCCTACCTTAAAAGTAGCAATTTTTAAAATTTAATATCTAAATAACTACATGGTTGAGCCTTTTTAAATTTTACAAACACTAATGCTAACGAAGATCTGTGCAATTTTTGAATAAATTCTGTCTCAAGAAATTTCAAGTGATGGTTTTACGTTTAATCAACACAGAAGGACAAACTTTTGAATAAACTGTCTCAGTTGTACTATACTTTATGGTAATTCTCTTGGTACAGTCAAATAAAACATATTCATCTTGGTTTTTCTGACATTCAAAGTAATTTGCAAGAATAAGTTAATTAAGAAAAGTTGTTGCAAATTGACTAAAGAACAACATATTCTAAATTCAAGCTCATCCAAGGTCGGGTATACTTGCTACATGATTTAAAAAATTTTGAAACAACATTATGTCAGATTTTTTTGAAAAGCTAAACAAAGTTTCTTCGATGTTATATAAAAATCTGTGCAAAATTTCAATAAGTTTCACCATCTAGAAGTCAAAATATAGAAGGTTGAACATCGTAACATCAAACACGTGCTCTTATGGAGAGGACGAAAAAACATGATTTTAAACAATAAATATCTTGACTTCTACGTGGTAAAACCTTTTTAAATTTGGACCACATATTAAGATTCATCCAAGAAGATTTGTGCAAATTTTTAAGAAAATTTGTCCAAATTCATTTTTAACGAGAACTATCTTAAAAATCTGGAATTTCTAGATAGCGGATACTTTTCCATCGCCGGTTCGGATATCGTGCAGTCGAGTATTTTGCAAGCGGCCGCCGGTCTTCCAAATCCCAGTGAGAAAAGTCAACATGGCGAGGATCCAAAGACAACGAATGTTCGTCAAGAAATAATTCACCTCGAATCGATCCCGCGACTGAGGCTCGACGTACCCAGTGCAGTTATAAAATTTGTGGTGCGACTATTCAAGCTGTTTCTTTCAGACGGAATTTTAAACATTTGCAGTTTATTCTTTGAGACTCTGACAATGCAATTTTATTTTCAGAGTTTCATAAATCGAACGAGCGAGGTCAATGGCACGAGACTCGCAAGCCTATACCGGCAATCGGTTGGCGAAATTATTGGGACGAGTATCTGGAGATTGTCCGAAATGATGCTCCTCAAATGGGATCCGACAGGAGAGAGTAAAGCTCTGATTGATATTTTGCGATCCGCCAACTCGTCGATTCAGAATCGACAAATAGTCAAGGAGCTCGTCGACGAGATTAAAAATATGACTGAGAATGTGATTATTTTTAATGAAAAGATTGAACAAATGGACAAGACGAATCCTTTGCGTGTACGCGTGGCTAACGACCTGTCTATGCAATACAGGCGGTTGCTCCTGTGCAGTGACCAAGATTTTCGATCGAGAACGGATTGGTTTGTTCTTAAAAAGTTTAACGAGTCTGCAAATTGGCCCGTTAATAATCTTCGATCACTCGCATCGTGTTACAAAGCTGTTAATGAAATACTGCAAGAACACGTTGCATAATGGCAGAAATGACTGTCGAGCCATTATTTATCATCACAAGATCTAGTCAATCTGTTGATTTATTTAACAATTTTTTAATTTATTTACACAAATTATAATTTATACTGTGAAAAGTTCTTAATAATCTGTACAAGATAGACTCTTTGGCTTACACCAAAGATTTTATTTCACATACTTCTGGTGATTTTTGTAAATTTTTTAGGAGACCAATCATTAAAAAATCCAGAAAGGATTCTCAATTGTCACCCAAATTGACTGTGGTATCTCATGAAAGCTGGCATTTTATCAATCCTCTCAGCTTTTCAAACTTTCTTCAAGATTCATTATCGGACATTAATTATTTTCACCCAGTTACATGATTTAAAACTCTGTAACCCATTTCTCTTTCAAATTGTTCAGGATTTATAGATCCTTGGATTGCTTCGCAGTTAGGATTGAAGACAGAATATGCGCTGACTTCGCCCTTCTTTTTCGGTCCTGTCCTCGTGTTTACCCATATGAAGATGAGAGCTGTCAAGATAAAGTAGACAGAACCAAACTCATATTTCACAGCTATGACATACACGGTCGCCCAGAGGAAAAAGTACAGTAGACGGGTAACGTTCTTGAGTATTGGATTTTCCGGTATAGTCAAGTCCAGGCTCTCTTCCGAGGCGATGCTCTCCGAGTCATCCTTGTCCTGTAATCTTTCAATTCTTAACGATAAAGTGCTGTAACATTTACATCCAGGAAATTTCAAATAAACATGACATTTTCTTAACATTTATATTATTTTCGATATAATATTTTAATCACGAAAATAATGATTTTATCGAAAGATTATTATCTATAAAAATATTACCTGTATTGGCCTTACGTCAACCGCTCTCTCTGTCCACGACAGTGCACTTTTTATCGAATTTTTCGCTCCTTCCATGAGCGCTTCGCGGCGTTTTTTTGATCTGTACGCAGCTAGCTTTGCCTCCATTTAAAAATTCAACATTACTCGAAGTATTTAAAAATCAAAGAAATTCATTGAAATGTCAACACGTTTTGTACACAGCACAATATTCCTAAAACAAAACGTTTTCTGCAAAACTGCGACACGTTTTATCATATTATAGTCCGGCTTCCGTCGTGTTGTCCTCTTTCCATATTGTGTTAGTAAATATTATTATTATTATTATTATTTTGTAGTACTATTTGGCTCTTGATAGATGGCACTGTTTGTATATTCTGTAAAGCCCGATTTTTTTTTACCGATAGTCGGTAATAACGAGTCACGTGTTATTCTACAAGTCAAAAAAAATTATCAGTGTGCGACTTCTATGTTTTTTGTATGCTTAATGCCAGGCCACATCATCCATCTTGGAATTACAAATAAACGGTGCCCAAAAGAGGTGATCAAGGCGAGAAAGATTACTGTTCGTTTTGTCGTTTAATTTATTGTATTTTCGATTGATTGATTGAAAGTTTTTCAACAATAACTGTGTTCTATTAATCGCAGGGGCAATCAAACGAACGTGACAATCGTTATATCGAGATAATTTCGTGTTCAGTGGCGCGGCTTTGGCTGCCTTCGAGCCACGATGGACGCCATTCCAAGAACTCACGAAGGTAATAAAAGATCGTTAATTAAACATTAATGAATCAATGTTAACCCGCAAATATTGCAAACATTTTTTCCGTTTTGCCAATGTATTTTCAATCTCGAATAAAAACACCGTTTTTTCGGCTACTAATTTGGAGCCCGACAAATTTTCATTTGCAGGTTATACATAGAAACGTCAATTAATTAAATTTATTCCAAACAGATATCGAAGCCCAGATTCGAGAGATTCAAGCAAAGAAGAAAGAAATTCCAAATACAACGACTGAAAAGGAACAAGTTGGTCTTGGAAAAACTGGTTTCTATGACCAAGACATTTATGACGGGTCCAACAACAAGTACGATGGATATGTTACGTCAATTGCAGCAAATGATGAAATTGAGGTAATTTTTGTAAGAGAATATGTTCAGAGTATGAATAAATGTGCGCATGTAAAACTAATATGAATTTTTGTTCAGGACGAAGACTTTGAGCCGAGTACGTTTGCACCGAATAAACGAGTCGGATACAACGCTCCTGCTGCTTTACTCAATGATGTGGCACAGGTGATTATTTAGTTATTGAAAGACTTTCAATTTTTATGACTTTTTATTTTTTTTTTTTCATATTAACATTTTTTTCAATAATTTAGAGTGAAAAAGGATATGACCCTTTTGCGGATAGACGTCGTCCCACAATTGCGGATCGTGAAGATGAGTACAGGCAAAAAAGACGACGGATGATCATCTCTCCTGAACGTGTTGATCCTTTTGCCGATGGTTTGTTCATTTTTCTATTTTTTGCTTTAATGATTTATATACCTGATCTAGTCACGACATAGCCAATTGAACAAACATATTCATAATCATTACTCCTAAATGTAATATCAATGTTCTCATTATTATTTCTCACTGATAACTGAACTGAGGCTTGTAGTAATGGATAGGAAAGACGAGCAGAAAGTAGGACGTTCGTTTGTGTCGTTGCAAGTGACGAGACAATGTTTGAAAATAAATATTTTCAAGCCGTTATTTTTTTCTCTCTGAACATAAAAACAGGAATATTCGCTCGCCTCCGACATATTGCAACGTCGAGCAACGTTTCAATGAGAAATTTAGGGTGTGAGTGTGAATCGAGTGAATGGAAAAAGACAGAAAAAGAAAACATATACATCATACTAATGTAAAAATATTTTGTTTCCAATCTTAGTGACGGTCTGCACATTCGGATATCATCTGCTTTGCCCAGGATACTATTGTCGAAGGTTTCAAACGACATCCATACATTTTTTTCTTTTTTGCGTAAATTCGTGTCAATCAGAGCGACATAAAAATCGCTAATATTTTTTCGGAACTTTTTTTCAATTCGTCTTGATTTTAATTGATCGTAGTGAATTCATCATGAAAGATAATACTATATTATTTACCAGCGAATTCTTGACGCGACTATTCGCAATATAAGAAAAAAATTTAAAAAAATAGTATGAGTGGTTCTGAATGCAAATATTATTAATAACGAGAATGAGTTGATTTTTAGATGGCTAAAGTTTTTATTCGATGTGGAAGAGAACTTGAGAGCGGGACAGTGCTCCCTGTACCACCGATTCCTCACGTACGTATTTATACTCGCGAGTTACCGCTATCACCTCTCCCAAATCATTTCGAATGACCATCCGAGTGAAAAATCTAATTAAATCTGATCCGAGTAATATTGGAAAGTAGAAAAAAAATATTTCCAAATTTGAGGCTGATTAAAGAGATGGCGAATACGGTAGCTCGTTTTTTGGGATATTAACGGTCGTATTCCAAGGTTGTAAATGGAAAAATGAAGCTGAAATAGATCCAAAAAATAACTTTGCGCAAAGTTCGCTTCATTTTCAAATTCGATCGTGGCGAAAAATTTTCACTCGTTATTTCTCAACAAGAAGCAGTCACAAATGTATTTTTAAAAAAGTTTCCGAGTGGTCGTAAATTTATTTTGCGCTGATCCATCGACGATTTTGGCTTCATATATTAATATTTGCAACGATATAAACCCTTGTAATGAAACTTTATTTAAAAAATAAAAGTTGACTTACATAAAATATTATTAAAAAAATTAAAAGAATCGAGGAAACTCACGATGAGAGAAGAATACTTTACGATCAAAGGAGTCTGTCTCTCGTTCGAAACGAATAATTTGAACTAATTGTTACGCTTTGCGTGACGTTTGATTCGTGGTTACAGGTGGCAAGACACCGGACATCGGATCAAGATCTTACCCGGAGATTATGCGAGAGCAATTGCTCAAAGGGGAAGAATTAGAGGTTCGTTCGTTTTATGATTATAAATCAAATAATTATCCAATATAATACATTTTTTAATACTTATCAAATAACAAATAATGCATTATTATGTTGCAGTTGAAGAAAAAGTTGGCTGAAAAAGCGAAAGACGGTACACTAAAAGCGACGAACGGTGAGCCAAAGCCTGCACCAAAGAAACGTGGACGTTGGGATCAAACGGAGGATACACCGGCCGTTAAGAAGGCAGCCACCGCAGCGGTTACGCCTTCTTGGGATAATGCCGATGTATGTTACAGTGTTAAAATTATTACCAAGATTTTCAGTCAGATTTTGATGTGCTTGAAAATTAATAATATTTGTTTTGTTTCGTAAGGTTACACCGGCGGCTATAAGATGGGACGAGACACCGGGTCATGGGAAAGGTGGCGAAACTCCTGGAGCGACGCCTGGCCAGAGTACGCGAATGTGGGAGCCTACACCCGGGCATGCGACTCCCGGAGCTGTGACACCAGGCCGGGAAACTCCGTCTCACGATAAAATAGTTTCGAGTCGAAGAAATCGATGGGACGAGACTCCGAAGACAGAACGAGGTAAGGCTCCTGATAAAAATATTATTTTAGTTTTTACTTCTCGAGTTACAACGGAGTATTATTTATTTAGAAACACCCGGGCACAACAGCGGTTGGGCGGAGACACCTCGAACAGATCGAGTGTCCGGAGACTTGATTCAGGAAACTCCGACGCCCTCGGCAAGCAAGAGACGGAGTCGTTGGGACGAAACGCCCTCAAATCAGACACCTGGCTCGATGACACCGCAGACACCAGCTACCCCATTGACGACGCCTCACCAGACTTCTATTTTGACACCGAGCGGTGTCACACCTACAGGACCAAAAGCAATGGGTCTGGCAACTCCAACACCAGGACACCTTATGTCGATGACACCCGAGCAATTGCAAGCTTACCGCTGGGAACGCGAAATTGACGAGAGAAATCGTCCTCTCTCGGACGACGAGCTCGACGCCCTCTTCCCACCCGGATACAAGGTTTTGCAGCCTCCAGCCGGTTACATTCCAATCCGTACTCCAGCGAGAAAACTGACTGCAACTCCAACACCAATGGCTGGCACTCCGCAAGGTTTTTTTATCCAGCAAGAAGACAAGACCGCAAAATTCGTCGATAATCAGCCAAAGGGTAATTTGCCGTTCATGAAACCCGAGGACGCTCAGTACTTTGACAAGTTGCTCGTCGACGTCGACGAGGAGTCGCTCAGTCCTGAGGAGCAGAAAGAACGCAAAATAATGAAACTGCTGTTAAAGATAAAGAACGGAACGCCACCGATGAGAAAGGCTGCTCTTAGACAAATAACAGACAAAGCTCGTGAATTCGGTGCTGGACCGCTCTTCAATCAAATCTTACCGCTTCTCATGTCGCCCACTCTTGAGGATCAGGAACGGCATCTTCTCGTCAAGGTCATTGATAGGATTCTTTACAAATTGGACGATCTTGTTCGACCTTACGTTCACAAGATTCTTGTCGTCATCGAGCCTCTGTTGATCGATGAAGATTACTACGCTCGTGTGGAAGGTCGTGAAATTATTTCGAATTTGGCTAAAGCTGCGGGTTTAGCTACTATGATTTCGACGATGAGACCCGACATAGATAATATCGACGAGTACGTGAGAAATACAACCGCGCGAGCGTTTGCTGTCGTTGCTTCGGCTCTTGGCATTCCTTCATTGTTGCCTTTCCTCAAAGCTGTATGCCGGAGTAAAAAATCTTGGCAGGCCAGACATACCGGTATTAAAATTGTTCAACAAATTGCTATTCTCATGGGATGCGCTATTTTACCCCACTTGAAGAGTTTAGTCGAAATTATTGAGCATGGTGAGTATACCTTTTTTTTACCGTACTAACTCCGGTCGATCAGAATTTTGTTCTTAATTGTTAATAATATTTCAGGTTTGGTCGACGAACAACAAAAGGTTCGTACGATAACTGCACTCGCGATCGCAGCTCTGGCCGAAGCAGCAACTCCTTACGGTATTGAGAGTTTCGATTCCGTTCTTAAACCTCTGTGGAAAGGTATCAGAACTCATCGTGGAAAAGGTCTGGCTGCTTTCCTCAAGGCTATCGGCTATTTGATACCTCTTATGGACGCCGAATACGCCAATTATTATACGAGGGAAGTGATGTTGATCTTGATTCGAGAATTCCAGTCTCCCGATGAAGAAATGAAAAAAATCGTACTAAAGGTAAACTTTCTCTCTTTTTAATAATACATTATATTGTGTTTTTGACATAAATTGATTATAATTTTGCTCGTTTTTAGGTCGTTAAACAATGTTGTGGTACTGATGGTGTTGAAGCCCAATACATAAAGGACGAGATTCTGCCTCACTTCTTCAAACACTTTTGGAATCATCGCATGGCCCTGGATCGTCGAAATTATCGTCAACTGGTCGACACTACTGTTGAGATTGCGAATAAAGTTGGAGCTTCTGAAATAATAAATCGTGTCGTTGATGATCTAAAGGATGAGAATGAACAGTACAGAAAGATGGTTATGGAAACAATAGAAAAAATTATGGGAAATTTGGGAGCTGCGGATGTCGATTCGAGGCTCGAGGAACAACTGATCGATGGAATACTCTACGCTTTCCAGGAACAAACGACCGAGGTAAATTGATAGTTTGCACAAGGATGATACTTTTTATGTATAAAATTAAATAAATGTATTTATCTTGAAAAAAAAAAAATTATTACAGGATGTCGTTATGTTGAATGGATTTGGTACAATTGTTAATACTCTTGGCAAAAGGGTCAAAGCTTACCTTCCTCAAATTTGCGGTACCATATTGTGGCGTCTTAATAACAAATCCGCCAAAGTACGTCAGCAAGCTGCGGATCTAATTTCTCGTATCGCTGTCGTAATGAAAACTTGTCAAGAGGTAAATTTATCAGTTAAAATTTGTAATCTATCATTTTTTATCCGATGTATTACTAATTATCTCATTTTTCACAGGAAAAACTCATGGGTCACTTGGGTGTTGTCCTTTATGAATATTTGGGTGAAGAATATCCCGAAGTTTTGGGAAGTATTCTCGGAGCTCTGAAGGCAATCGTCAACGTGATCGGGATGACGAAAATGACGCCACCCATCAAAGATCTTTTGCCGAGGCTCACGCCAATTTTGAAAAACAGACACGAAAAGGTTAGATCTTTGAATTTCTCGTGCTTTATATTATAAATTAACAATTGAATTAAATGTGAAAATTGTTGAAATTTTTAGGTACAAGAAAATTGTATAGATCTCGTAGGAAGAATAGCGGATCGAGGACCTGAGTATGTATCCGCCAGGGAATGGATGCGAATTTGTTTCGAACTGTTGGAACTTTTGAAAGCGCACAAAAAAGCGATCAGGAGAGCAACCGTCAATACATTTGGTTACATCGCTAAGGCGATAGGGTGAGTCGAAAAACTTTTTGTCATCATTACTAGGTGAAACGAACGATAAAGGAAAATAAATTTGACAAAACTAATTTTTTTTTACAGTCCTCACGATGTTTTGGCGACGCTTTTGAATAATTTGAAAGTCCAAGAACGGCAGAATCGTGTCTGTACAACAGTCGCGATTGCTATCGTTGCCGAAACCTGCAGTCCATTCACAGTTCTGCCAGCTCTAATGAACGAGTACCGAGTTCCAGAGTTGAACGTGCAAAACGGTGTTCTCAAATCGCTTTCATTTCTCTTTGAATACATCGGTGAAATGGGCAAAGATTACATTTACGCGGTATGCCCATTACTCGAAGATGCTCTGATGGATCGTGACCTTGTGCATCGACAAACTGCCTGCGCCGCTATAAAGCACATGGCTCTTGGTGTTTATGGCTTTGGTTGCGAGGATGCCCTCATCCATCTACTGAACCACGTCTGGCCGAACGTTTTCGAAACTTCGCCTCATCTTGTTCAAGCATTCATGGACGCTGTCGATGGTCTGAGGGTTGCATTAGGACCGATTAAAATTTTGCAGTACACCCTACAGGTTTGTTGATACTTCAAAATCGTGCATTTGTCAAAACTCTCTAAAAATATGTTTTTTTCTTTTCTTTTTTCAATTTTTAATTCTTCTTTCTGTTTTTATTTATCCAGGGTCTCTTCCATCCCGCGAGGAAAGTACGCGACGTCTATTGGAAAATTTACAACTCACTCTACATCGGCGGACAAGATGCCTTGGTAGCAGGCTATCCGCGTATAATGAACGATCCTAAAAATCAGTACATTAGGTACGAACTGGATTATGTTTTATAAATACTTGAAAATGAGATACATCTACCAGCAAAATATGAAATCCTGTAAAATAGTATGTAAGTGAATATAATTATTGATGCTATCACGTTTGCATGGTAGCAACAAGGACCACTCAAGGTGGTTGATTCTATTACACCCCTGTAACGCTTTACGTCGCGCATCAACAACACGATACGCCATTTCTGTTTCTAAATTAATATTTATCTCTGTAATTTACCAAAAATAAGGTAAAGTTTGAAAAATGAGGACGAGTATTATTTATAAATTTTCTAACACTCGACAGGGCATCCATCCGTTTATTTCTCGATGAAGAACAATTTTCTCTGTATAGATATTTTATCATCGCACTATAAATCTAATAGCGAATAGAAATGTTTTACACCTAAACTCATTTAACCATGTAGAAATAGATATTGAAAATAACAATACTGGAATAAAAGAAGATAAAGTGTGATTTTCGTTTATTTTCAAGTTTCTCGCTTTATTTTCGTCAAGTTTTCTCTGCAACGACATCTAGGGAACTTTTCAAATTTTTAAATTTCAACGTTTGTCAAACAATGTTTGCTGATAACCAACGAATTCAGAAGGTTGTTGACAGCCGACTCATCAACACGACGGGGAGCAACAGTCAGAGAAAAATTCGTTAACGGAATTGTATTATTGTGTTTGTTGAACTTTAATAAACTCTTTAAAACGTAAAAATATTAAATTGTCAGGTAAGGTATTATTTTGATTGTCTTAAGGTAGTTCTAGCAAAAAATCATATATTGTTATGTGATTTTGTTGAAAATTTGTGTAAAACTTTTTTATACGATATTACATTTGTGTATAAAATTTTAAAAGGTTTCACCGTGTAGATTATTGCAATTTTCAACTCTAAATATCTTGACTTCTGGATGGTTAAGCATTGTTGAAATTTTGCACGATTCTTGATATTACTTGAAGGAATTTTTCCTCAGTTTTACTTATACAAAATTCGTAACTTCATTATTCATGATTTTCATAGGTATATAACGAAGGGTCTTCTGAATTCGTTGATAACGAGTACAGGTCACCTTGGATGACTTTGAATTTTGAGTATGTTATTCTTGAAATCGATCTACAACTGGTTGGTCTGTGACAATCAAATCCAAAAGTTTCTCCTGTTTTTATGACATTTTTCTTATACGTTTACAGCTATTTGCGAAATTAACTTTATTAATAAAAGTTGCTACAAATAATTGATTTGAGAACAACATACTCTGAATTCAAGGTTATATCCAAGGTCAGAAATACTATATATATTGGTGTGTAATTAACAATTTTTTTTACGATAGATTTTTCTAAAAAATTGAACAAAGTTTCTTCTATATTGTATAAAACTCTCTGCAAAATTTTAGGAGCTTTCACCGTCTGGAATTCGAGATATTTATTGTCAAAAATTGTAATTCAAACACACGCTCTTATGGAGAGTATATACGTATAAATATATATATGTGATACATATTTATGTCCGTACGGTGAATCCTTCTAAACTTTGGTACTACACATATGCACTAGACCATACGAAAATTTATGCAAAATTGTAACAAAATATATCGACGCTTATTTTACAGACCAACCATTTTAATAAACTAAAGCTCAAAAATCATATGGTACTATACAGATGAATCAAGAAAAAAAACTTTTGATTTAACTGCACTGCTGCATCTAAAGCAAAAGCCAGTTCACGTTTAATTTTTGAGGTTATACATTGGTGTCCGATCTGTGATATTTGATAACTTTTAAATTAAAGATTAATTTCAAAATGGACAATTATATATAATTAATTATATCAAAAAATAAAAATCGCATTCAATTATTATATTTCATTATCACAGCTATGGATTTGATGAATCCTGAAAAAATTAACGAGGCTCTAGTTGAGGTCGATTTACCATCAACTGTGTTGGATTTGGAGAACCCAACAGAAGGATATGTTGTTAATCTTTTCACTCGGTTTTTAATAAAGAACAAGATAGATGTTGGTACTATAAAAAGAGTGAGTAAAAATACAGTAAAAAATAAAACTAAATGAATACTTTATTTTACATTATTTTTAATTTTCTAGCCAACACCGGAGCAATTAAATTCCATGTTCTTTGTTGATGATAACATAGATATTATAGCAATGATTAATTTGTCTGAAACAATGAGAGCAATCTGCAGTCAAATATTTTTCAAGGATTTTGTTCTCACTGACCTAATGAGTCCTCCTCCCAAAAAAACTCGTAAAATTGCTGGAGTACTGTCAAATTTCTTATTGTATGGTATTAACAAAAATGGAGTCATAGAAGAAAGATTAGAAGTCATTAAATATAAATGTCAGGAAGTGGAAAATATCAATGCAGAAAGAAACAAATTCATTGAATATAAGAAAGAGACAGCATTGAAGAATTGTAAGATGCAGGAGCTTAAAAAACAGGTAAGACAATTATTATGAACAAATATCTTTAGTTTACTTTTTTTTATTAAACATTTTTTTTCTTCAAGTATGAGGCTGAAATAGAAAGGATGAAAATGCTGAAAATTCAGAGAAAAACAAAAATAGCAGAGCTTGAGAAAACTAAGAAAGCTGTGCAAGAAGCAAAATCAGAAGTTGCTCAACATTATGGAAGCCTAAAAACACAAGCTTTACAGGTACATAAATAAAGAATATATTTTGGAGTAAAAAGATTTTTATTTGATTTTATGGTTTGTTCAGGTATACCAAAGGAATGAGGAACTAGAATCAAAACTTGTCAAATCTCCTGATAAGCACAAAGCTCGTTTGAACGAATTGCTTGAGCAGAAGAAAAAACAGTTTGAACAGCGAGAAGTTATGCAAGAGGCCGTGATGTGCAAAAAATCAGCAATCGAGAGGATTCAGAGTCATTTGTCTATTGTCTCCAATGTTCATGCAAAGTTTCCAGAAATAACAAAAGCTTACCAAAGTCTCATGTAAGATTATTTTTAATATATTTTTTCATGAAAATATTTGTGATTTTTGCCGATTATTTGTTTCACAGAGAATCGAAAAAGCAATTGGAAGAAGTAAAGAAAAAAGTGAATGAGATGAATAATCTTATTAAAAGTGAATCTGAAATACTGTCAGATGAAAACACTCACGGTTCGGGCTCAATATTGCAAAACGTTAAGAATCAGTGTGAGCAACATTTGGCTTCGATTCGTAATGAATTGACGGAATTGTTGAAGTAAGTTTTACAGCTAACAAATAAATCTAAATACTTAATTTTTGATTTAAACTCATTATCTTCACAGTCAGAAAAAAATGTTGGAGCGGAAATACGCTGAAGATCAAAATCACCAACAAGAAATTTATTTGAAGAGGGACGAAATTCGTGTCTCCATACAAAAGGTGGAAAACAATTGCAAACAATTCGTTGCAGAATTTCAAGAACTCTACGACAAAGAAATAAATACGGTAAAGCGATTGAACAATTTTATTTCTTTTTTATTATATTTATTTTTAATTTGCTTATCATTGATTTTTCTTTCAGGAACGAAGGCTGAAAGATTTTTTGGATAAGAAATTTCCTTGATTACATGATAGACAGAATAAGCCTGCAAATCTCTGAGCGTATTTTATAGGATAAGATATTTTATTGTACCCATTATTTTTATAACGCATTTATACATTTTTTGTAAGTTTTTCTTCTATTCTTTTATTACGTCGGTCATGTTTATACAGGTCAGAATTTATCATGTCTTGAATTTCTTGAAACGGTACAGGCGACAAATACAATTATAGGATATCATGAAAACTGTTCAAAATATTGTGTGTTGAAGTTTTCGTAGAGACGAAGTAATTGTTTTTCTGCGAAGGTTTAGTATTTGAATAGTTACAGTAGCTCCGATTTCGATAATTCTTTATATCTCTCAACGATCGCGACTAGGTTCGATATTATTCAGTTCGTCTAATTTTCCCATGTGCAATTTCCACAAAATATACAAATCCACTGATCGTACATACTAATATTTTGATCGTTTGATCAGTGGAGCTTTGTGGAATTGTTTGATGGAAATTGCAATAGAAATTTCAACTACGGCAATATATACATATATTTCATAACGTTCCTTGCTTTTTATGTACATAACATAATAAAAATTAAGATGCTCCGTTCATAATTTTCCTCTTTTAATTCATGATATCGTCGGTTTATTTCAAAAAACATATTTATGAGCGTGATGAGAGTGTAAACACTCTGGCTTCGAAGCACCTTTATCAACTAAAATATTGAGAACAAACCAGAAATACCACGTAAGAATACGTATTCGTTTAAAATTGAATTTTAATTGGCTTTTAAAAGTTCATCACGTGGAACTTCGTCATAAATACGATCTATCTACGTTGTACTATATTTTACCATACTAAGAAATTGCTAAATGCAAATGGAAAAAAGGAAAGTTGTTTTTTTTGTCGATAGAAGAATAATATTTATATTTCTTCGATTTCTTTTCCTCAGCTAAATTTTCATTTCTCAGGCACCTGCAAGAAAAATATTGAGAGAGTGCCTATCGTTTAAGTCGATTTTATCCTTCATTATCTTATTTCTCGAGAGCTCTCTGCAGCTCGCAAAAAATTCTCATATATACATGTACACGCACAAACTTATCGATTTAATCAACAACTTTTCCCACCTGCTGCGTATTTCCATTTTTTTTGCTTACCCAAAAATATTTTAATCGCCTTAGAAATTACAAAACGAATAATTTTATGTTTCACAAGTCAACGGGACGAGCAAAAAATGTATAACGCGGGAGACAAATCTCACGATAGTCCTAAATATCAGTCCAAATACCAATGTATGAAATCCGACGACCAAAAAATCTTTCCAAATCCAAATTCATAATTTCTTTTCTTTAATTGAGAACATTGTTAACACTCAAAGATGCACTTTATATTTCGATAAATAAAAAATCAGTTTTCATCCGAATTGGCAATCACGATTTTCGATTTTTTTTAACTAAGATTCTTTTTTTTTGACTGTTTACATTATATACTACAAGGGTAATTCGAATCTTCATGATCAAGACTTTTTTTCTCTTCTCATCACCGTTGTACAATTGAACAAAGTACGTACACTATTTACAAACAAGAGATGAGTGTGTCACTGCTTCGATAATTTAATTACAATTATTCAAACTTCTTTAATTACATATTCTCCCCTTTTCTCTCAATTATTCTGAGAAAAATATTGAATTTACGCAACAATAATAACTGAAATAATTATCGAATTATTAAACGAATATTATGCATTATTATGCACGGTTAATTTTTTTAATTAGTCACGCGATCGAGTTGTCTAAACTACGGTCTCGTGGCAGTGTTTTCGATATTATAATTAACACATTTTTTTTTCATTTCCATCTTCAAGTAATTTAAATTTTAAACGGAAATTCAACCGTTTTGGAATCCCAGAAAAATAAAAAATAAGGCTAAACTGTACATTTTACAAATGAGAAATGTTTTTATAATAAAAAAAAGAGAGAATTTATTACGTGGTTTAAATGAATTAAATCGACTTCTTGATTTATTGCCTGTTTGACTATTCTGTTCGCATCTTTTTTCTCTTCTATCGTATCCTGAACATGACAGTGAAATTTCGAGCGATAAAAAATGGATGCCCACACCTTTACTTTAGAAAAAGTGAAGAGTAGATGAATCGAATAAGTGACGTAGAGGATACATTAACGAGAAAAATAGGCACCCAGTGGTGGGTTGCATTGATTTTTTTCTATTCTACACAGTAAAGCCTATTTTCATAATCTTTTAACGCTCTTTCCTTCCTTTTCCTCGAATCAACCAAGTACATTCTCGTAGAATGGATTGAACAGCATGATTGAATTATTGCTACTACGGAACAAGATTTTCTAACTATAAACTATTTTTCGACACGAATTCATTTTAATATTTCATGATTTTTGTAAAATATCGTTCTTTTCTTAGTTTTTAACGCACAAGAATAATTTGTAACTTTTCATCATAATGGCCCACCCTTTAATCTGCTTATTTTTCACTTGCTCCAATATTGAATCTGATATAAATTTTTAACTGATTGCGTCCAAGGCTGGAATCACTTTTTTTTAAGTATTTTACTCTAAAACATGACAGTACTTGAAATTTTCTGTTTTTCAATTTGATATACTCAATGTGTCTAGGAATTGAGTACCGATTTTTTCGAATTTTCTTCAATATACTTTCAAACCGCATTAAAGTTAATAAAAAAAGGAGCTTGGTATTAATCCAAGACTAACGTTTTTGTGCTTCTTCAAAAAATGATTAATTTTATAGAATTGGTCCAGTCTTGATGACCCATTTTGTTTATTAGAAATTACAAACAAAATGAGCTGCAAACCAGAATGAAACGTATATTTTTGTATGTACCGACCCACTGTTTAAATGCTTTACCATTTTCTATTCTTAATTTCATTTTCAGAAATAACTGATCTGTCACGTTTTCTTTACAAAAAGTTTGAGGGAGGACAATCTCGACAAACACGATGTACTTCTAAAAGAATCGAGACACTTTTTTTAAATCTCTTGAGTTCAATAATTATTCAATTTTTCGCAAAATGAAATGAAATTTCAAAATCGTTATTTTTTTGTGTAAATAATTTCGTCTCCTTGATTTTTCAATGACGAGAGATACTCTCGCTATTTCTACCTTCAATGACCAGTCGTATATATTTTTTCGTATTTTTTGTTGCTTTTTTACAATAAATTAGACCGAGCTGACCTGTACCGAAGATCCAAGGGAATCGGACTCGTTGTGGGATCGCAAGCTCGTCGAAGTCTCGAGTTCGACGTCGTCGATCGTAGGATCACCTGAGATTCCATGTCTCAACTGTGAATCGACATCTCCCAGAACACCACTATTATCGCTTGTCGTACTGTTTATCATACTATCAGGAATTTTCTTCTTCATCCCTGTCCCGCTCAGCGATAATTCATTACTATTATCAATTTGATCGTTGTTTAACACGGATCTGCTTCCTTTAACGTTGTCTTTCGAGCCGCTTTTAGAATTATCCTTTTTGGCATCTTTCTCCACATTCACGTAACCGTTCTTCGACGATTTTCCTTCCTTGTCCCGTGGTTTTTTGCCCAGACCGAAGCTCGCCATTTTTGCCCGATCTTTCAGCTCTCTCGATTGACGTATCGAGCCACCCCTCGTGGGATCCTGACTGCTGTTATTCTCCTGCTCCTCGGTAATCGAAACCAAATTTGAGGACTTTCCTTCACCACCTGCCTCGTCTTTCACCACTTGTATCGGTATATCATCTGAAAAGAATCAGGAGAATTTTTTTTAAAAACTGTTCAATGCATATACAATTTAAAAAGCACTAAACTTTTTTTCCATCAAGAAAATACGAGTTGTGTGGAACATAATTTTTTCTTTTACTTTGTGTAAAATCGTGATTATTGATTTGTGTGCCATATTCAAACTGAAAGATTGAATTTAGTGCAGCACCAGTGTTTCGTGATAACATTTGTAATAAAAACACGATAAGAATCGTGGTACAATGTCAAAAAAGCAGTACATATGGTGGTCCACTGATTGACTCGACGAGTGACTGCAGAAAAAGAGCTTATATTGTATATGTGCGAGAAAAATTTCTTCGGGAGCGTGCTTTCGTCAGCTGCAAAAATTGAAGAAAAAAATCAGGTGCCTGTGCGTTCGTCGAGTGTCCGGAGTAACGACGATAAATGCGGGTGCTGCTTTTCGCTACGACTCTCGTTATAAAAGTTTTCTTCGTTTTTAACGAGTACCGTGTATAGCTCGAGAGTGCAGCTGTAGTGCACAGGCTGTTTGGTCTTTGGCCCCGAGTTACATACAAAGTGTCGACGGAAGCGACGATCGCTTCGCCCAGGGCTTGTTCCTCGAGCACGCGATAGAGTCGAGCGCCTGCGCTGAGCCGACTCTCGTTACCTGGCGAGCCCCGATCCCGATTTTCTTTTCGATTTCTACGATGCACCTCTTCGATCATGCTCGGCACGTCGCTCGAGCCGCGTTGCGACGGCTGCTTCGCCTGTTGCGACTCGCGAGATCTTTTCGGCGACGAATTCCGACTCGGCGAACCGTGAGAGCTATTCAGACTTTCCCTTCTCGAATTATCCAATGAAGACGAGCCTGACTTCTGATTACTCACACCGTCAATATCTTCGTCCAGCGAGTATTGAGGTGCGTGTTTCCACAACCAGGCGCGACGCTTGCTTGCACTCGCGCTCTGTTGTTGACTGTTAACCGGTTTCGTTTCGCCACGCTCCTCCTGCTGGCTGCTTCTTTGATCGCTCGAGTCGAACAATGCCTCGTCAAGATCATCTAACGCGGTACATCAACGCGAAATACACGCGGAAATTCGGCATTGAACATCGGGCAAACGAAATATTTTAATTTCAACGAAATCCATTTTTACACCGAAATAAATTACTCATTGAGAAAATATGATGTTTTTATGTATTATGAAATATGCATAGTATGAAAAATATGTTTATATACTCACCCGGTAGCTTCTTGGTTCTGAATGAAGCATTTGTTATCATAGATTTGGATACAGTTGCCGTTGCTGTGGCTGGTGATAGAGCAACGCTTATCCCCATCGGACCTTCGCCAGGTAAACCTGTTGAAAATGAAACGTCTTTTAATTCGCTATAAAAAAGCTCATACATCTTTTATTATTGGTCATAAAATTTTGTTAATTTCAACTCGCGTTTTTCTTCGTCATGCATGCACTTTAAAAACAAATTGTGCGTAACGCCTTTTTTTTATACCGGAAGGTCCCGAACTGGTAGAATTCCTTATTGCATTCGTCACGAGCATTACGTCAGGATATCCATCGTAGCAAGCACGATTGTGAATGTCCTCGACTGCCTGACTGCCCACATACCAACAATCGTTGTACCTACAAATAAATCGATTTACATTTTTGTTTTACCATCAATAATAATTTTACATTATTTTTTAAATAAGCTTACATTGAAAAATAAA
Organism: Cremastinae sp. A BG-2022a; assembly: GCA_030522545.1. Classification (NCBI taxonomy): domain Eukaryota; kingdom Metazoa; phylum Arthropoda; class Insecta; order Hymenoptera; family Ichneumonidae; species Cremastinae sp. A BG-2022a. Next base: position 18,844 of record JAPYYW010000704.1, read on the forward strand.
TTCCGTGTAGAAATTCAAGAAGAAATTGATTAGATACTGGGATACGGGGCAGTAATCTGGGTACGAAACTTGATTCACTTCCATAAGACGAGCGCTGATGATGCCCCGGTTTCGTAAATCCCTGAGTCACGAGTCTGATACAAGATGAGACAAACATTTAAATCTGCTTTGTCACGAATATTTGAATTACGACTTTATAAAAATCGAATACAGACTTGGTCGCGACTTTTGAAAATTGTTCGAGAGCCGATTTATTGATGTAACTGAGTTGTTGATTGTAAATAAAGAGAATAGCCGTCATAACTTTCAAGCGATTCTGGGCGTTGAGCGTTTCGACTTGCTGAAGTGGTCCCCAACTAACGAGTTTCGTGTTACATTCCTCGAAGCGACGAACGGCGCTCTCGGTGAGAGATGCGGGCGCCAGACTCGACGGCTGATTCACATATTTTGCGAATAAGCACTTTTTCTTTTTGGTACGAAAATTGAATATATTTGGACTGAAATTAATTACCTCGTGATATATGGAAAGCATCGCGAGTGATGGGAGTCTGAAAGACACGGCTTTCGGTTCTCCGGCTTTGTCGACAACTTCCAAGTTGTACAACCCTATCAAAAGTGTTTCAACAGACCGACAGTTCTGAAAAAAAAAAAAATTCTTGTTAATGCGAAAAAAAATTAATTTTTCGTTTCTTTACTAGTCTAGACGTTCTTTTTTCGTTGATTTAAATGAGGCAGTAAAGACCGTGAATTAAATTGTTACACTTTTTTCTGCTCATGTACAAAACACAGATATTAATGCGAACGTCATTAGATACACGTCAACCAGATACAGAGACGTTGCAATTAATGTAATTATAGCCTGAAACGTTGTCTTGATGATCATATGCTAGCACCAGCATAGACATACAAAAACAACTAATCACTGTTATACAATCTTGATCTATAGCAAGGAAATGAAGCTCTTATTAATTTTTCTTTATATCCATCCTACGATAAGCAAGTAAATGTTTTAAAAACATACTTTCATATCTCCATGGGCCACAGAATTTAGGTAAATGAATATGAGAGTTGGAACAAATTGTAGGGTAAATCTCTGCAATTCTATTTCTCGGGATCTGTAGAAATTAAATAGTTGATTGCAGACAGTGTCCACAAGCTGTAATAAAAAAAAATTAATTAAAAAAAAGTAGGCGATCGTCGAATACAAATATAAAATTGTAAAAGTTTTGAGTAATTTAAGAGCAAAGTTTCATATACCTCGCTATACTTGCTGCGCTCTTCCAGGAGATTGTAGAGCGCTCTGACAATTTCATTGTCCTCTGCAAGCGTTTTGGCAAAAGTGTGCAGTTCCGTGGTTGTAAAATCGGCACAATCTGTTAGCCATTCATTGATTAAGCTCTCTGTCATGTTTGCTGCTTATTTCGGTTTCTTGGGTAAGAAACGTCAAAACATCACAAAAACCTTGCCACTTTCTTCTACTCTGAGGACAAATTCCACATGCATTGTATCACTGTGATTTGCAGTAAATAAAATATTTCTGGAAATATGTGTGGGCGGACTTTGATCGACAATGTTATTGTTGTGAAAGAGAATATGAAAATGGTTTGATAAAACGTTTAAATATTGAAATATAAAATAGCCATTGTAAATGATAAATTTAATGAAAATAGGAAAGTATTTTTGCAAACATTTTTTAAATGGCAAAAACCTGATAGGAGAATTGGAGTAACAATTTTTTAGTCATCTTACCACATGTATCTGCGCATTGTCGCGTTACAATAAATTCTGCGAATATCCAGCATCCTTGATAACTGTCAATGAGACAGTGCACACGAGGTATCTGGCGATACTTGCTGAAAAAAAAAATAAAAAAAAACGTTCTTTCTCGAGCAGTGTGTGGCTCAGCTTTACCACACTTTCTACCACGGTGATCAATGCATCGATAGCTTTATGGCATATTGCGGGGCTTTCAAATATTTTCATTAGATGACGCTACCAGATAGAATTAGCTAGAAGCGCCCTCTCTCAAATACTCGTGAAAACTTCCAGGACATCTGTTGAACTCGGTAGGTAACATTGATTTCTGAAATCCGTAAAAAAAAGCCGTCCGTTTCTACTGTTGAAAATGATAGAGAAAAAAAATTTGAACGATAGATCGATCATTCTCTTATTTATCAAACTTTTATATTTACGAGTTTCAGATATCCGTTCAAAGTATTTATTCTCAACTTGTAAAAGTAAATTTTAGATTTTTGTATAAAAATCTGTAAGAAGAAAAGTAAAAAATAAAAGAAATTTAATTGCGAAGTCGTAGATCGAGTGTACGATCATTAATGAGAATGAAATCGAAACACTTTATTAGAATATGCATGAGTGTTTCATTTCGCAAACCCTCGTTCCGGTATAATTTTCCACTCTCAACACTATAGTGTTGATATATCAACGCGGTCTCTGTACGCAAAAAAAAAATCAACCGGTTTCTCCACTGACCTATTGTTTTGGACGTTCGGCAAGTCTGTTTATGATCGTGCAGAGCCACGTAAGTTCAGAGTCTAATTAACAAAGAACTAAAGCGAGTGACGACTTTCATTATCGCCAATCAAATTTGTGTGAATTTAATAACCGGGACGATTTATAAGTTGTATAAAAAAAAAAAATCAGCTTATCGTTCAGTATAACGTAATTTGCGCCCAGCAGAGTGCGTAAGAGCTCGCAGCTGTTTGAAAGTATCGTCTGCTAAAGCGGACAAATAAAACTTCGGCATGCTCAGTGTAGCTGCCGAAATAAGTCACGCTCGTATCTTTGACTAAATAGCGCGTACGTACCTTTTTTCTTCCAGTTATCTTTCTCGTTTATCCTATTTTCTTTGTACTCGAGAGCGACAATAAAGAGTGAATTATCAGCAAAGCCTTGCACTTGTCAACTTGACGAGACAACACGCGCGTTAGACGTGTTTCTAATCATCATCAAGACGACAAAAACCACGGAGCCGTAACAAAACTGAACCTTTCTCTTGCTTCCTTTCCGTTCTATCGATCGTAAAATTTCGTCTCCTCAGAATAAGGTTCTACGCTTTTACCAAGGGGCTCGTTTCTTGGCTTACATCGTCAAAAATTTATTTTCAATGTTTAAAAAATGATCGATTATTTTAATATTAATTAAAATATATCATATAAAGAAAAAAATCTTTCATACATTTTTTTCTTCTTCTACGCTATATTTTGTCGTTCATTCATTAAAATTCTTCAAGTTTGACAATTAGACAAGTCTTTACGAATCATTGGAATCTGTCATCGTATCATTAAAAATTCTTGTTTTTTGTCGCGTAAAATATTCTTACCCGCCTTTTTTCAATCAACTGTAATGTAAACAGTCCCGCGCGAACGCATACATTATAATTTCTCTGAGCTTACACACTGATAATCAAAATATCTGTTTTTATCACAAAATATATTAAAATTAATATTATCTAATTTTTTTTTCTTAAAGCGCGAAAAATAAACCGTATATAAATTATAAATATATGGTTTTTCGTGACAAATAAGAACGATGATGAATGAGCAAATTTCACGCAAGCCTGCGTGAATCGAGAGTGAACGTGAATCGTGTTTTTTCCTATTTGGAAGAGAAAGTAGTTATATCGACCAAGTTTTATGAGAGCGTACCCCTCGGCCGATTAAAAAAAAAAAAATCCGTGAAATAATTTTCCACGAAACTGCAAAATTGTCATTCGAGTATAATATTAAGGAATTTTTCGCTGAGCGCATACATCGAGATTTCGTTCATGCAAAGTTTCGCAAACCAAAAGTTTCGCAAGGTCTCATTTTTTATTTCGCGCGGGGAGTAAATTTGTTTATCCGTCAACGTGTGTTTTTTCCTCGCAGGCGGAAAGCCGGCGTGATCTTTCCGATGCCTTCCGAGACCTCGCTGACCCGGACAAGTTCGATGGATCTCTTGAACGAGCCGGAGAACAATATGAGTGAAATAATAACAGACGGCGAAACGGGATCGTCGGCGACTGAAGGAACGTCGGCCGGCACGAGTAGCGGCGAGACAAACGGCTCGAACGACGACGGATTCGGTAACGGAGAGTGCTTAAATTTGCGATATTTGACGAGAAACTGGGATGGCTCGCTCGGTAACATTACCGCGGAGGAGTTCAAGCCCGAGGGACGCGTTCTCGTTCTCTATACCGGCGGGACCATCGGGATGATGAGAAATGAAAAAGGAGGTACAGCGATGCTCCGAAAAAAAAAAACGCGACCGATTCGAATATAAAATAGCTCGTACACGATCACGATTTCTTATTTATAAGAACAAACAAATCTAAAACGAGCTTCGATTATTTTCAGTGCTTGCACCCATAGCGAATACTTTCGTCAAAACCGTGAAAAAATATCCGCACATGCACGATTGCGCGTACGCTGAAAAAAGATTTGGTCTTCTGGGTCCTCTGGTTTTGCCGTAAGCCCTCAATGAGATTAATAATATTTCGAATTGAGGTATAGTTCTCGTAAAAAATGAATTTGGACAAATTTTATTTAAGGTAGTATACATCCACGAAACGATTTTTTTTAGGAATTTGTTAAAATTTTGCATAAACTATCTTTGATGCTATATACATATGTGTGTTAAAATTTGAGACGTTTCTCTGCATAGAATTCGAGATATTCATTATCGAAAATCATCAATTTTTCTACTCTCCCATAAGAGCACGTGTTAAATAGTGCAATCTTCAAATTATTTAAATTTGGTACAGCTTTTTATAATACTTTACTACACCTTGGATGACCTTGAATTAAAAATATGTTGTCCTTGATTCAATTAGTAACAACTTATTCTAATGAATTTAAGCTGTAAAATCACATGGTATTGATAAAAACTATGTTAAAAATATTTAATGTAACTGTCATAGATGTACTAACTTAAAAATTTGCACAAATCTTCTTGGATGTTATCTGAATATGTGGTCCAAACTTTAAAAGGTTTTACCACGTAGATGTCAAGATATTTATTGTTTAAAATCATGATTTTTCGTGCATTTCCATATAAGAGCAGGTGTTTCATGTTATGATGTTCAACCTTCAATATTTTGACTTCTAGATGATGAAACTTCTTGAAATTTTGCACAGATTTTTATATAATGTCAAAGAAACTTTGTTTAGATTTTCAAAAAAATCTGACATAAAATTGTTTCAAAATTTTTTTAATCATGTAGCAAGTATACCCGACCTTGAATGACTTTGAATTTCAGAGTATGTTGTTCTTTAATAAATTTGCAACAATTTTTCTTAATTAACTTATTCTCGAAAATTACTGTGCACGTCAGAAAAACCGATGTGAATATATTGATTGAATATGATTGATTTGAGATATTTTTTATCTCAATTTATTTTCATACCATTTGGATTTTGAGCCTAAGTTTATTAAGAAAAGTTGTTGCAAATTGTTTCAAGAGCAACATACTCAGAATTCAAGGTCATTCAAGGTGATCTGTTTTTGCTACATATGAATGCAAATTTAAAAAATCATAATCTTAGGATTTTTAAAAAAAAAGTAAAGGAAGCTTCTTTGAAGTATAATAAAGAGCTATGCTAAATTTTAAGAAAATTCACCATCTAGAATTGAAGATACTTAGGATTGAAAATCGCAATATTTAAGGTAATCGTATCGTTTTAAACACAATTCATCAGATTTATTTTAAATAATGTAGTATTTATAAATGATAAGCTTCCTGCAAAATTTCAGGATAGGTCATCGACTTAATTACCGAGAAATTAATTATTTGAAATCGTTCATTTTCGTTATCGAAGCATAACGATGATACGAAAATTCTTACTTCCGCGCTCACTTTAACATCGAATCTATTTATAGTGAATCGTAAGATTTTTGCGAAAAACGGAAATTAAATAAAGTATATTCCTACGAATCTTATCGCTTTGAGTAAAAGTGGGGTTATTGACCTATTTTTTAAGAAAATCATTGTTAAACATGAGCATTTGCTCGAATATTTTACAGTTATCTTGGTATTTCACCATATTGAAACTATCGCGTACAACTGCCGAATTCAAACGTGCCCACAATTTACACTCATATTTTCTGTGCATCTTCAAGTTTTCTTTATCTATTTTGTTCGATGAGTGTGCACATTTTCCTATCTTGGTTTGCTCAAAAAAAAATATTTTTCAAATTTCTTTTTTTATTACTTGGAAAGCAACGTATACTTTTTCGATTACGTGACGTTTTGAAATTTTGAGATTATTAATCTCGAGTTCTACTCAAATCGTTGATAATTAATTTTTAATGTTGCAATTACTGATAAATAAAAATTTCAATTTTGTTGACAACACATAAATTTTCTTATTCCTTTCCATTTTTTCTAACGATCTCTACTTTTTCGTAAATTTTACGTTAATTAGTTGCAAATGAGTTTTGACTAGTCTGCAGCGATACGACTACCTTAACACGGGGTGAAAATTCGAATTTTTAATAATAAATATCTCGAATTTTATGTGGCGAATCCTCTTAAAATTAGATGCACATTCGTGCACCATATCAAAAAAGGTTTGTGCAAATTTTCAATGAATTCCTAAGAAAACGATAGAACTACCTTAAGAACAAGATATGGTAAAAGTCCCAATATAGTTGGACAATTTTCGCTATATTATTTTATATATTTGAATGATATATATATATATTTTATATTTTTTCTGAATAAAATCGTATGGATTATTTTTCCTATACAAAAAGGTGTATTTTTCATACCATTATTTTATTGTAATAAACTCGGTTAACTCTAGAGACAGAGTCTATTTTCTGTCCAACAATTGGGACATTCTACATATTCATACGTTCAAGTATTTATTTACTACAAATATTATTTAAAATTAACACATAAAATAAATTTTGAATTGCTAAAATATTAGACAATAGTCAAGATGTGAATTTGAAGCAGATTTTTGTGTTTCAATATTTATAAAATAAAAATAAAGTGGGAAAATCCTTAGCTGTTCAACTATTGGGACGTTTACCTTATCAAAAATTGATGAAATTCTCATATTTTTAAAAATATCGCATACACATCCTTAATCGAAAAGATTGTTTCACGAAGATTTTTTTCCTCGGCAGATTATCAGGAAACGACAGTCGACGTGTAATTTATAACGTTCTCGAATACTCGCCCTTGTGCGATTCCAGCAACATGACCATGGACGACTGGATTCGCATTGCTAACGATATACAGGTAAATAAATCCTTTCTATCTTTTTTTTACCAAAAAATAATGTCTTTTTTCTTATTAATGAGACCGTGTTGTATTTTTTATTCGGCCGCAGGAATCTTATGAGTATTTTGATGGATTTGTGATTCTTCATGGCACGGACACGCTCAGTTACACGGCTTCGGCTCTCTCGTTCATGTTGGAATCTCTCGGCAAGACGGTCGTCATAACAGGCTCGCAACTGCCGATATTTGATGCCCGCAGCGACGGTCTAATTAATTTTCTCACCTCTCTCATTATCGCCGGCAATTATAACATACCGGAAGTTTGCGTTTTCTTCGGCAATCAGCTGATGCGTGGCAACCGTACGAGCAAAATATCCTCGGCTTCGTTCGAGGCTTTCGCTTCGCCGAATTGTCCGCCTCTCGCCGTAGCTGGGATCAAAATACGCAGTGAATAAAAAGCCTTGTTGTATAAATACTTAAAAAGAAAGCAAACCCTTTGCTTTGAATTAAGACGATGCCGCAGATCCCAGACACTTGTAAAACGCGATTGGTTCAAACTTCTTTAATTCTTTGTAAATGAGAATAATATTTATTTAGCCCACGCAGGTTAGCGGCAAAAATGGGCTGATCTTTGGATTTTTATGAAATATCAATAATTTGAATGTTTGAGCGAATCGCGTTTCGTGTCACGTGGTACATCTACGGCATCACCTTAAAAAAAGAAATCATCGATCGATTTTTTCCTGACATTTAAAAATAATTTCAGTCGATTATGGATCAATATTCCGTTCTTGCGAGCTGGAAAGGTTTCACGTTCACAAAACTCTTAATCGTAACGTCGGGCTGCTGAGAATATTTCCCAGTATATCGAGCGATCTTGTGAGAGCTTTCTTGCAACCGCCCATCGAGGGTGCGGTCCTTCAAACTTACGGAGCCGGAAATGTTCCCAATAATCGTGCTGACATTTTCGATGAGATCCGAGCTGCTACCGACCGTGGAATCATCATAGTCAATATTACGCAGTGCTCGAGAGATGGGGTCGCCGATATTTACGAGGCTGGAAAACTGCTCATCGATGCTGGTAAAAAAATTACTAAAATATAATTCGAAAGATAATATTAATAAAAAGTACATTTTTTTTTCTTAATAACAGGCGTGACTCTCGGCTATGACATGACTGCGGAAGCAGCTCTGACGAAGCTGGCCTACGTTCTGTCGAAGGACACTTTGGATATCGAGACGAAACGTAAAATGATGGAAACGAGCCTGCGTGGCGAAATGTCGACCGGGAAAAGAGTAACTGTTCCGGAAAATGAGGAATTTATAAATACTCTCGGTCTTCATTCTCAGTGCCAATTGCAGGAACTCGCACCGGTTATATTTCCGGCACTGATGAGCGACGCTGCGATCGCCGGAGACTTCGCGAAGATCAAGCTGCTGCAGAGCTATGTACGGAACCGTTGTTTCCATATCTTCGGAAAGCTGCGTACAAAGAGTGATCTTTATTTTATTTTTTATTCAATTTTTTACAAAGGGTGCCGACATTTCGCAGCCAAATTCTGATCACCGAACCGTTCTTCACGTTGCTTGCTGCGACTCCGAGCCGGAAATCGTTCGTCAGCTCCTCGGGATGGGTGCCAACGTTCACATGAAGGACAGATTCGATCGCACGCCTCTGACCGAAGCGATTGAGAACGATCGACACGAGGTCCGGCCCCGGAGTATCCAGATTCATCCAGCAATGAATCTTTACGATAAAAATTATAATTATATTCTATTTGTGATTCAGATAATAGAGCTGCTTCTTCAGTGCGGTGCTCATCTTCACGAGAACGTATTTATTATCGGCGCGAAACTGTGCTCGGCCGCCGCTTCCGGGAACACAATTCGCCTTCGATCTTATTCGATCGCCGGGGCTGATCTCGCGCAGCCAGACGTCTCCGGCAGGACGGCGATGCACACGGCGGCTCTTCATAACAGGCAATCCGTCATTCATTACCTTTTGGACGCAGGAGTTAACCAGAATTGCTACGACAAGCTCGGGCACACGCCCCACGCTCTCGCCAACCTCGCTGGCTCTTTCGAATCTCTGAAGCTTCTCAACTCGGCCAGGAGCAAATCCCAGACCATCGTCGCGTGATTTTCGAAAACTTGCGTCCCGCGCAAGATTGGGAAATATTCGAGAATTGCCAGAAAAACTCGGGCCAATTTTTCTTTTTTTTTTGAGCAGACTCACGAACTTTTCTCGCTTTGTTGGCCACGTCGCGCGCACTCCCGGTGAAAGTATAAATCTCGAAATTGCTCGAATTCAATGCGCGCGTCTTCTTCTCTTCGCTATTTATTTAAACTACACCCGTGTCCACGTGTAGCGACACTGGAGGAAAAAGCTGTTGGGGACGTACAGAAAAGAGATTGACGCGAGTGCGGTTCATTTTATTCACGCTGCGCGCATTCAAACAATGAAAGTTGATTGTCACTCTGCTCGTTCACCTCTACACAAACATACAAACGCAAATTTACCAAGGCATTGAAAGAAGAAATAATTGTTTCCAAGCATTGTGACAAAAATGCGGCTGCGGAAAATTTATGAAATCATTTTTCGAAATTCGTACAGACGTTTGCGCAAAAATAATGATTTTTTAATTACACGCTTTATTCTTAAATCAAGATAAAATTTTACAAGTTCGCGTATTTACAAAATTTGATTTCGCATTTGTGGCAGTACAAATCATTCGCGTATGCAATGAGACTAATGGTTTTTTTGTCGATAAAATATTTATTACTGCGCTAGTCTCTGAATTCGTACGAGACTCAAGAGTTTCCGATTTGATTAAGCAAGTTGTCGAATATTTTTCCAGGCAAGGAGCATCGGTTGTAAATGTAAGCACAATCGTGACCTCTTTCGCGACCTGTCGAGATTGCTTCTTGGATTGACGTACCATTCGTCATTTCCTTAAACCATCTGTGACTGTGAAAACATTTGAAATTTTTTTCAAATATTCGCAATCATCGAATTTCACAAATTTTATTTTACCTGGTTATTCCATCTATAATTTTGTCAGTACTAGTTGGATAACCCTTTGCACTCGTTCTCGCGACAAGAGTGCACGCTGCTCGTTGCACGCACGGTGTGATGTAATTGTTTCCAAGAACCAACTCATTCATGGCGTTACTTATTTGTGATAGTCCAAAATCGTCGTTTAAACCTGCGTGACGAAAATATTTATACTAGAACATTTTTATCCAAGACTACTCAATAAACTGTGCAATATTAAAAGAATACGATCTGTCGAAAAATTAAAAACAAATACAGTGCGATGGAAAATTTTATGAATTTTGTAAAAAAAAGAGAGAGAAAAAAAATCGTAATAAAAAATGTACTTACGATAATTATGTCCTGGTGGTGTTTTGAAGAAGAGTGGTACGATGAAGGCCGTCACAGCTGCCATTAATCCAGCTACTGTGATAGCTTTGGTATTGATGTTCAAAAGAGGCCCTTGATGTCCTTCAGAGTCCATTTCGTTGTCAAGTGGAATCGACAAAAAAGGGATAGAAAGATCCAAGTCAATCTGCTCAAGAACGAAATTTGTACAATTCTTTTCACAATATTATAAATTCTCTATTTATAAACTCACGTCAATCTTTCCGCCGTCCGAGTTGAAAGATATGAATCGCGTCTCTCGAGCAGGACCCGGAGGATCATTTGAGATTTTTGACTTCTGCATTGCCGTAGCACCGATTAAAACCAGAGATAAAGCAAACAATTCGGATAAAATCATTGCGAACGATTTTTAAAAAAAACTTTTGGCAAATTAAAAAAAATGTTAAACTGCGATCACTGCCAGTGAAATTCAAATGGATCAAAAAGTCCTTGGCACATCGAAGCCTGAAAAGTTTGTGACGCGGACAACGGCGACAACGCCGTGTATTATGTTAAAACCCCCACATCGAGGATGCACCAGGAAGTTTGACAGAGTGGCTGATTTTTCATTTCTTCTCTGCTTTTTCTTTCATTTTCACACAAAGACTTTGGGCGAAGCCGTTGATTACGAGTCCATTCAGTGATTAACGACCATGTACATTGCGAGCTATTTTCGGTACAATTATCAACGGGAAGACAAATTACACCAGGAGCTCGCAATTTTCGCCTTGGATGATTTTTTCATTACTTTTTCTGCTTCTTACACTTTTCGACCAATCACACTCGGAGGTGGAAAAGTGAAAGTTGTGTTTGGCGGGCACGCAAACTAAAAATATTGAAAGAACTGCGAATATTTGCTTAAGCACATTGTTGTCATTTGCAACTTTCGTGACAATTAAATGTAATTCACTTTTAACGAGCTTATTCGAGAATCCGAGTTGTCGTGACACATTCGTGAAAAAATGTATCCAATTAAAAATCTTATTAAATTATTATTAATAAATCATTATTATTCCATTATTAAAAATATTGTATTTCAAGATTTGTTTGATCTTGGAAAAAGGCGTATAAAAAATTAACGATTAATTATTCGTTATTATTTATTTATTATATTATTTATTAACGAATAATTATTCATTAATTTTTTACACGCCTTTTTCCATGATGAAGCAAATCTTAAAATACAATATTTTTAATAATGAAAAAAATATTTTATACAGGTTCATTGTGCTCTGTAGAATGTAGGGAAAAAATGTGAAATATTGTTAAATTTGATTTGAAAAATGTCCGATTTTGACGAATTCACTGAATGTCCTAACAACTCAAGGAATTGCCAAATAAGACAATTTCGATTTTTGCGTAATTCGAGAATTCAGAGCTTGTCTCTTTTCCATCTTCAGCTCTTTTCAGAGACGTTTCTCGAAAGAGAGAAAATACCTTTCGTGCGTGCCATCGCGAGAAGAGCGTGTTGTCGGGAAACGCGCGCGAGAGGAAAAGTTTCCGGTCACGGGGGATGATCTCGGTCCCTGAAAAGTACGCGACGACGACAACGAAAGCGAAACCGTGGCCAGTGCAATTATCACGATTACTTTGACAAAGACAAGATTTTAAAGAGCCTTCCGTTGCCTATATATTATTCTGCTTCGTCCAGGAACATCTCAGTCTGTTTTGGAATTTTCAAGTTTGAAGTTATCCTAATTTTCGTCTTGCTACTATATTATATTTATATAATATATTTCCTTCGACGTATTTTGAAGGATTTCGTTCTGGTGATAAGCGATCGAGGTACATCGATGGCCATTCGATGCAAGAACAATTGTGAAAATGTATCGTGCCGTTACATTTATCGTGATTTTTCATTTTCAGATGTCTCTAGGAAATTCAAAATTCTCGGCTCTTCTCGTTGGAGTTATTTCCATCAGCATTGTTACCTGCATACCAAAATATGATGCTGGAGGGTAAGTCATATTTTTCATTACTTTTCATAATAGATATATCTTTTATTTATGTATTCATTATTTTACTTTTGAACTCACAAATCGGCGGGTTTTTTTGCCAGTAGCTTCGTACCAAGTTCCATCGACTACGTCGAAAAATCAGAAAACATCAACGACCAGATCGCGATGCCGTCCCATCATAGTCAGCCCCAGGTGAGAAGCGAGGGCAACTCTTCCAGCAATACGAGAAAATCCGACCCTAATGAGAATTACATCACAGAGCGTGGCCAAGAGGCAAGATTTGGATTCACCAATATCGGCAGCACAGGATCTGTAAGATAAAACGTTAAAAATTAATTTAAAAAAACCTATTCTCATGTTAAAATTATTGTTTTCTTATTTCGTATTAATTCTTTTAAAACCAGGGTTACGGAGTCTCGACGTATGCTCCAGCGAAGATAGACCTTGGCGGACTTCTTCTGGGCGCAGTTATCGGAGTTGGAACGATTCTCGTAATTCCAAAGTTGCTCTACGTCCTCTCTGGCTCCTACGGCGCCTACGCTAGAAGTAAATTTGCCAGAATATCTTTAAAAAAAAAATTTATCGAGCTGAGAAATCAAAAGTTTGCGTTGCTTATCAGCTTCGGATGAAAATAAATCTTTTTGAAAATTTTTCCAGGCGACGAAGGAGGCTTTACCAATACGATGACGAAGCTTGATGACGCTTTCGCTCGCCACGGAATAGACACGACTTCCTGCATGCAAAGGGCAGTTTGCACTTACGCCCAGAGAGCTGCCGAGACGATGAGAGAAGCGAACGACATAACGGACGACGATAAAGTTTCGTCATTCGATCGAATGGTCGAGACCCTGACGACGAACCAGGTCTTCAAGACGGCCATGCGGGGAACGGCGATTCAGGAAGCCGTTGACGCTGGACGAGCCGGTCAAAATTGCACGAGGACTTATCGTCACTGTGGATTTTCCCTCGAGGCGATCCTCAGTCTCATATCCAGCGTTCTCTCCAGTATCACGTCTTCTAACAATTCCAGCGTTCCTACGGCACCAGCACTGCAATGAGAAACAATAATTAATTATCCTCCTCCTTTCTCCAAGCCATTACCCTCAGTTGTTTTTACTTTACTGATAAAACATACGAAACTTCTCGAGAATTTTTGTTTTCATGACATTTCAAACTGTATTTATCTATATTTATTATAGACATTATTATAATACATTTATGTACAAATAACGCAAAGCCTATGTGAGCGAATGTTTTTTTTTTTAATTTGGCGTTTGGGACACGCTGATGAAAGAGCGAGGCCGAATCGAGTCAACGTACATCGGTATAATATGTCCATCTGTTACTGGAATATTTCTTATCGGGATATTTTTTCTTTGTACACTATATACGTACATTAATTTTTTTAATCTGATGTACAATGAATCATGTATTTACACATTCGAGGCGTTTTGCCACGTTTTTTACACATATACATAATTCACACCGGTACGTATATTCGTATTTTTAAATCTTGTACAATTATAAATTTATACAGTATTCATAAATAAATGACTAAGACTAAAAACATTTTCTCCTTTTTTCGGATTATGTCAATTAAATGCGAGGTCTCGAATTCCTCATTCGATCATTTTAACAAAAAATAAAATGCAAAAATATCTCTCTTCAACAAATTAAACAAAAAACAGTTATTCCTTTAGTTCATATCCTCTTTGTCAAGTTCTGCTAACGTCTAGTTTCATAAAATTTAATTTACAATTGTTTGGAAAATTTTAACTAAATTTATAATAAACTATACGAATTTAATAATTATATAAACAAACTGCTTCATACGTGCGTCAAGTACAATTAAAATTAATTACAATAAGGTAATAGAAAGTAAAAAAATTGTTCTAACGAAAATATTATTGGTTCTTGTGTCATGAAATTAAGGAAATAATTTCGAAATTTGTCAGTTCCACACAAGTGAGCAATCCTTGGAATTGTAAGGATAAAAATTGAGCTATCTATTATTCATACATCAGGCCTGAATTTCTAACGATAAGGATAGAATGAATCGTCGTGATGCCACGTTTGGTTAAATTTTAGAGCCTGTGTATTATTAATAAAACATGGGAACGTTTTGCTCGTAAACGTGGTCTCCACTATAAAAAATCTCGTCAACGTGAAGATTCGAGGACGCCGTGTCGCAGTGACGGAATTCCCTATCCTCGTCGTCGTCGAGACTCTCCGTATGCTATTTCATGAACCTCTTCGCTGGTAGCAGAAGTACAACGCTAATGGCGATGCAAACGTGCCAGAGACTGTGTACTATGTGATAGTTTCTCCTAGTCTGAAGGAAAGCGTACGAACTGAGGCCAAAAATAACGAGAAGAAGGCCTGCGGGCAGGTAAATACTTCTGTAAGGATTAGCCGGATAATGGAATGATTTTTTGGCTCTGCAACGCATTCCCCAGGCCATGGAGACGAGGATGCAGCCTGTTACGGCCGGAATCAAAAAAACCCAGAGCGCTGTGCGATCGAGCTCGGCTCCGAAGGCGATCACGATCGCTCCTGCAATTTGGCAGAAGCTCGTTAATTTTGACCCGAGGGATGCCATCGCGACTAGCGTCACCCAGATGGCAAGGAGGGCATTGAAGAAGTCGCAGAATTGTAGAACGTTGAGCTTGACGATGCAATAGCTATAAGTGTCCTCGCCGGCTTCGCAGGCGTGATACATGGTCGAGAATATCATAACGGCAGTGTAGGCTATCGCTTCGGTGTAATATTCCCGTCTCAGGGCCACGTAAATCGAGGCGATAAAAGCTACATTGCTGAGAGTCAGCATGAGCAAACGCACGAGAACTCCACCTCCTGTCAGCACGTAAGTATCGTCCGCGCAATCGAAACCGCGATATCCTCCGGTGCAGTGACAAGCCGAATAAACCATGCTTCCCCTCAGATAATGCATGCAGTGACCGTTCGAGCTGCAACGTTCCTCGATGCACGGCGACGAGCCGACGCTTATTTCAACTCGCTCCGAAGTTTCCTCGAAACACGAGCATTCCATGCATGCTGTCGTCACGCACTTTTCCATACAATCGCACGGGCTCGGTGAGATCGAGAAAACCTTCAAAGTCAGGTACCAAGTTCCTGGCTCAGGATATGGCGCGTGGATCATTGACGGATCCGCACTTTGCGTAAACAGATCCGGCACGGTTGTTGAATTGTTTCGAACACAGGCACCCCCAGCAGTTATCGTTGCGTAATAATCTACAGTAAGTAACATGTGATAAATATTATTATAATGAGCATAATGTAAAAACTGTGGAAGATAATTTCGAAAAAAATGTTTCGTTTTGTTTAATGATACATTAAAAAGTATGCGAGTCCTCACCCAGTGAGACACAGCCAAAAACAACAATGTCTTTTCTGTCGTTGTTGACGAGTTTGATTCCCATACTCAGAGTGCCTCCAATATCGGAGATCGGCACAATTTTGAAGCTGAGAACCGTAAGAATATTGGCACTGATATTGACGGTTGACGTTTTCGTCACGTTGCTGACATTGTGCTCAAAGTCGAAGAGAAAAAATTCCGGCGACGATTTCCTCATCAACGGGATATGATTGATCAAGCTCAAGTTTCGGAGATCGTGATCGTTTGCCTCCGGTAAGATAAAAGTAACGTTGGATTTTTCGCCCGCCATCAAACGTAGAACCAAATAGTGAAACAATTTTGGAAAGGGCATAAATGATAAATTCGCTTCTGTATCGTTCATCATAAAACCACCGAGGGTTTCTGTTGTGACGACACTCGCTGCCAAGCGACAGCTGTTGCCACACGAAGACGTCAAAGTAACATTCGAGAGCTCGGGATTTTGGTCCATTAAAAATTGAACGATCGCAGAATCGTGCTCATTATCCAGTTGCATCAGATGCTCACTTGCGTCCGTTATCACAGAATAAAAAATTGGAGATTCGACGGAGAGCTCGGCATCGAGGATCGTGTCGCAAGACACTCCAAGACCTGCGATTAGAACGATCAGTCTCTCGAATCTTTTTTTAAGAGTGGAATACCCTATTTGCGATTTTAAAAAAAATTGTTTTCTACTCTTATTTCTAATGCGAATCCTTTTGTTAACCTTGTTGAGTAATTTGTTCCATATCCGGGTCAGTCCAGGACCGAAAAGCGATCGCGTACCAATCTCCGGCGGCAGGCGTTGGGATTCTTTTATGATATTCATCACCCGCGCTCGTCAGCGATAGCGAATAAAACGGGCGACGATTTTTTAGAAGTTTTGCCGCTGTTTTCGAACCATCTGGATCCACGAGTGGTATGCTGCCGGATTTCAGGTACACCGAAACGTTACGAGGCGTACAACTGCCGATACCACCAGTTTTTTGTTCTTTAACTGTAAATCTGAAAAAAAATAAAAAATAATAAGATATAAAAGTTTAAATAGTTTAAAATCATACTCATATCCCTTGTTGAAGAAAATGATAATATAAAAAAGTCTAAATCGTCGAAAATATTGGTTTACTGCCTACTTGAAAAGAGCCGAGACCGTATTTTCCGGGACGTTGAAATGAATGATCGATATGTGACGATAGGCTGTAAAATCATCAAGTATGTTGGACGGTTGGTGAAGCACCTTTACGAGTTCCCCACACAGGCCTTGTTGAAGGACTAGGCTCCATAACAGCAGCAATGCTGACACTCCTCCATTCATTTTGCCAAGCCTACTTCGTTGGCATAACAAATTTCCAATTTACTCAAAAATCTGAAATTGAAATAAATAATTAATTATCACATGATTGTAAATAATAAATTATAAATGATTTTTTTGTATTATACACATTTTTGTTTAAAATTTACAATCACTAAGTAGGCATTTTGAAACTTTTAATGGAATATCAATAGAAATTTTTATTTTGATTTTTGACAATTGTCTGTTACATTGCTCCCATTTACTTACAACGGTCTACACTATTTTCCGAGTGCTTTGATTAATGGATTGCGGTGACTACCGTGCAAGTAGGGCGAGCGTTAACTAAATATTTCCGGTATTTAAGACGAATTACAACGATCTGTACAAACGTTACGAAATTTGTACAATTGCACTTCACAATCATCATATCACAACTGAATCAGTATTTTTCGTCTTTCCTTGGATTTTTGTAATTTTCGTTTTTTTTTATCTATATTTTTTTCACATTACATCACACGCTGATAAGAATAAAACACCTACATTGATATTTGACAACTAGCACTTTCAGCGAATTTTATTTTTTTTCGCTTCATACAATAAATTTTGATTTTCTTTCCGGATAAATGTATATTGACGTTCGCGAAAGACTAACAGACTGACGTGCAGCTGTGCTTTGTTTTACTCGACGATTTTGCTAAGTGTCTACGTCCGCGATAAGAGAATTCGCGAATATGTCTGTTAAGAAACCAGGATACGAGCATGCAGTAAATCATGGAGCGAGGACGATTACAGTATCAAAAGAGCACGATGAGTTGATAAGCAAGTCAGAAAGAGACAGATCGACTGAGGCAGTATCACGTTTACTTGCAAAATTACCGAATGTGTATACTATTCCATCCATTTCGGTAAAGAATTAACTCTGCAGTCGCTTTTTACCACCTGTTCGAAAATCGACAAAACAAATCGATTCGAATGTATGTAACAATTTTTTTTAAGTATTTTTTAACTATCGATGTTTGCAGTTGGTTAAAAAAATTTATTGCCGTTTGCAAATGCTGTACTATATACTGCGGTGATTAAAGATTTTTTTATGCAATTAAAACGGGTGTGAGCAATTATTTGTTCACTCGTTTCCAAGCATCCGCTAACAACGAATGAGTAATAAAAATTCTTGTGATCAATTTTACGTAAATTATGTCAATTTGACCATCGTGACAGATTGTAAAAGTGTTTCTTCTAACGAGGAAACAAAATGTTTATCTTATCAAATTTCGACAGATAGATCGAAATTTAAGCTTATTCTGAGAAATATTTTTTACTACCTTGAAACTGAGGATCTTAATCATTTTTTACTTATAAATTTTTCTCAGAATAAGCTTAAATTTTGATACGTCTATTTTTAAATAAATGTCAAATCTGATAAGATCCATTTCTCAACTTAATCCGAGTCAGAATTTTAATAATCAATCAAATTTATTTCCATGTTTGTCAAGAGACCGATAGTCGTAATTTTATCAAACTTAAAATAATTTACCTAAATAATATCAGAGTTTGGTAAAACCTCTCGCTAATTTTCATAAAGCACACGTGGTCGCAGAGTCGCGTATTATAGGCGGTGTCATCAGCTGCTTTTCACACTGTTCCAAATGTAACTCTCATCGCGACTGAACCCACGAAGACTGGACGGTAACGAGATATTGATTTCTTTCCTATGTTGCCACAAATCGTACCTCTCTCGCTTAGTCGCTCTTTTCCTATTTTCTCTCTTTCTCTTTTACCTTGACACACACACACACACAAGTTCGTTATTTATGTAGCACGAAAGTGTACATCTAAAAAAAAAACTAAATTCTCGTGGGCGTGATGATTCACGAAATGTTGACCGAAAAGAGTGAATAAAAATGAACAACCTATATTCATTGTAAATAAACGGAGTACAAAATTATTTATGACATTTTTTAAATGTAAAATTTTTAAAAAAAATCGTAAAAGTGGAGTAAATATCGTAATGTCAATTGAAGAACGAACCCTTCGTTAACCTTATCATTTGAATCTGACACTTCACCTCGACACTCTAAGCTAGACTCTCCGAGTATCCCGTCTCGGACAAGCGTCCTCGCGAGACTAACCGAGCTCACAGTTCCATATAGGCGACGATAAGGGGTCTCTAATCGCTTCTCACGCACTCCTTTTATTTCCGTGATTTCACAACAAGTTGACACAACAATAAACACACTGTAACCAAAATTAGATAATTAGTACTCGAGGGATCAACGTTTTTCGCTTTATGAAAATTATCGTAAAATTATCGTACGTGGATAATTATTGTAATAAATAGTTTTAGAAATGCACCTACAATTTTATTGTTAGGTTCATTTTTTTCATGATTACATAAACAGTGTTTTCATAATACTTTTTTAAAAAAAAATCCGAGTATAAAATGTAGTAAAGAAAGTAATAGTTTTGAGAGAGAACGATTTAAAACTCCCAAGTGTCGAGCCAACGTAGAGAATGCATCGAGCTTTCCGGGTCCGATGACGAGGGACCGTCCATTCCATACGACAATGGTGCGAAAAGATAAAAACTGGAACAAAATATTTTTACTCCATGTTCAAGAATAATGTTTGTTTGTTTTTTTTTAATTCTCAAGTATTTACCTGTAAATACTGATAGAAATAACGCTCCCGAGTAGAACGTGATGAAGCGTGTTACCAATTTTACCAGGCATCCACAAGGATATGGTTTCAAAAATGAAGTCCAGAGTGACTCCGGTCAACATCGAGCTGTACAATAATGCTGGAAAATAGTGATGGAAGTACAAGACTCGACCCATTGCCCAAAACGGTACGTAGTGAAGGAGCCAACCGATGAATAGCCATCCACCAGCATTTTTCAATTTTCGTCTGTTATCCGTGACGCGAGGATCATCTTCGCAGCCACGTTGCTCTCGCACGGAAGTGTATAAATACGTAAAAGCGAAGTGTATGAGAAACGCTATGTTTCCCCACCATATTACCGGATTTCCGAGTAAATATATACGATGATTGTTTCCGGAAAAAAATTGACCCTGAAAAAGAGTTAAATTAAAATGATATTGCACGTTCGCGAATAATTATTTATAATTACGTGAATGATACAATCTTTTTACTGTAAACATACTTTATAATTGATCGGCCATTGCCAAGGTCTCGAGGTAACTTCGCCCTCTTTGACTTTAAGATCTGAGTTTCCTTGTAGCATAACCGCGTGAGATTCGGTGAACCTCGCGAGAAATCCGGGCGCGTACACTTGGAAGCTCACATTTGGTACTATGACGATAAAAAATAAGTGAAAAAAAATTGTCATCGGACTAAAATGATGAATTCGTGCATCAGAAATAGTCGCTTACGCTTAGTGTAATGATTATCTTCTATGTTCCAAAGGGCATTTTTGTCTCTCATGTTCGGATTGCACGAAACCTCTTGTTGACTGTATCCCCTGGAAAACGTAGTTCATTTTTATTTTATCTGCGATTTATCCAGATAAGAGTTTTATTCGTGTCTCTCACCAACCATTTGGGTAAAGTTTTTCCACTGCAGGTTAACACGCAATGATGGAGATAGTGAACAAATTTTAATTTACTAGTGACGGTTTCGACCACGTCACCCTCGTTTCCATTTGCGATTAAGATCTTCCACACGTCGTTCGCATCGCCTGTTCCATTCTAACATTTGACAATAAATACTAATTATTGTTGAGAAAAATAAAATTCAAGCGAATACCTCTGTTGAATTAAATTCCAAGACTTTACCTCGCCATAGCCTGTAACTTGATAATGTTTTTTCGATATAGGTGCAATTTCCTTATGAGAGTGTAAATTTCGTCGAGTTATTATGTGTTCGAGACGAATGAGATCGCCGTGTTTGACCAGTACGGGATCCGGAGGAATATCGTCGCTATCGAATTTTTTAACTAGCCACATGTTGTTGTCGTCCTTGTGCGAATAGGTCGTAATCTAGAATTGAAAAATAATGTTAGGCGTGACTTGACGATTTTTTTTTCTACAATTATCAACCATCGAACGACAATCACTTGTTGCTGACGAGCTCCCACGCCCTCAGGATAGAGATGCCAGTGCGAATGAAGATAGCCACCGCCTGTCCTGTGATTTTTCAATGTTATTGTTGCGCCATACGCCAATTGACGAGGCATCGTTGCATTGTGGAGCGAGTTTCCTTCGAGTAACGATTGAAATTCCGAACTGTAGAATCCATCGCCGCTCCCACTGTGATTTAAAAAAATGTATTAAATTTCCGAATAGAGTTTGTATGATTTTTTAATGCTTATTACGATTTTAATTCTTTTAACAATGTCACCTTTTGTTCAAGACTACGAGATGTACATAGAAAAAGAGCATGTACAGAATAATGGGTAGAACAATGAGACAGAGGGCACGAGCCAATAAGTGTTTACCAACGTAGGTCTGAAATAATAAAAGGAAATTGTTTTAAGAGGAAGAAGAGTAAAATCTATTGTTTCAATATCGAAGATCGTTAAATTACCACGGGTTTCGTCAAGTCACCGAGTTCTCGCCACAGTTCGTAAATAGTAAAGATTCCTACGAGAAGGACAACGAAAAGGCCCACGAATTTAACGCTTATTGTACAAGCGAGTGAAATCCCGGTAAACGCCATCCAACTCCACCACGTCCTGGTAAAAGGTTCATTCTGCAGAGAACCAACTTTTGTCATTCCCCAAGTGGCGCACATCATGAAGCACAACAAAATTGGATCGAGAAGAATATATCGATTCAAGGTCAAGAGTCCTACATCTGAAAATGTAACATGTGTCGGTTAGAATCAATAATTCTGAAGCTAAATTTAAAAAAATTGTTAAAACAATCGAGAAACGGCAAGTACTTTACTGCGAAACGCAAACTGACCGAATAAAATAAACATAGCTGCAAGAGTGGATGCTCTGATGGATTTTGTAAGTTCCCAGACTGTCAAGTACGCCAGAGGAACTATCGTTGCTCCCAGAAAAGTACAAAACTGAAAATACGAAAAAACACACGATATAATTATACCATGTCAAGCATTGTGAAAAAAAATCTCTGTTAATTTTTCAATCTTACAATTCTCATTCCAACGTAATGGACATCATCAAATTTATCTCCAGGTTTTTCGAATGGAAATGTCCCATCGTAGCCTGTCAAGTATCCTGACAAGGCTATGAGCATCTATTTGAATAGATAATTCAGATAATGTTTCACAAATAATGTTTCAATTAATTTAAAAAAAATCAATTTACCTTGCCCAGGGGAGGATGTACGTCAAAGAAAAATGTTCTGTTTATGTACCAGCTTCCCATTTTTCCAAAATGTGTTTCATCCCAACTGGGGAAAAAAGAAACATTTGTGAAATTCAGCAAGGATTGTAAGTAATTTTTAAAATTATTCAGTCATAAACATTACCATACGTGTTGAGGTTCGGATACTTTGTAAAATCTGGTGCCTGCTGTAAGGGCAAGTATAATGCCAAGCAGAAACCACCAATTGCTGAGGGCATTAAAAAAATGTCAATAAACAGTATAATCAGACAATATCGAATTTTTTACTTACAAAGCACTGAATCGTCCGAAATCGACATTTTTATCGTGAATGACACCTTTCACGTGTTTTGTTTTTGATGCATGCGAGCAACCTTGCGAACCAGCTGTCATTCTGACAGATCCAAGAATAAATCACGTTTCAACAAAAAATTTAACTAGAGCCTTAAATAAAAGTTTTCAAATTTCTGTCATCCCAGAATCTTTGAGAGAAAATTATTCTCCGAAAGGATCATGACTTCAACTAATGGGGATCATAGAAAACCGGTTGAGCTTCGTATTTTTCATTCCAATCCCAAGATTCTCCATTGTTGCCATTTTTCAATGATCACTAAAAAATTGCACTAAAAAAAGGATCATTCGCTATTATCTCTTTCTTTCACTTTTCCCAAGATCCAGAGAGAAATATCGAAATAAATTTGCCGACAGATTTGAAAAACGTTTTTTAAATCTGTAAACAATTCGCATCTGAGCTTTTGTTGTTGTGACCCGTCACATTCGGCAACAAAGCTAACTGTAAAAATACACGTGTCAAGAGAAAAAAAAAATTTGACACACCACTTACTATGCCAACTGCAGGTAAAATCATAATCTGTATCGAGGAGACTATTACATGTTGATAAGTTAGAAACCAGGTAAATTTCTATAATATTCGAGAGAGAAAAAAAATGTCATTCACTTGTCAAGTGATGAAGCAATACTTTGAATATCGTATAAATATGACAGTTTAGTAATCAGATTTTTACAATCTGAACCCCCATCATTTTGAGTTAAATAATTAATTTTAATAAACTGGTAGAGATATATTAGAGGCAGAAATTATAATGATTCGATGTTGGCCAAGCGTTGCCAAACTTTATGAGCCTCACGAAATTTGCGAAAATAGGGTAACTTTCGTAAATGTCAAATCAAAATATCGAGTCGATGAAGATTTGACAGTGAATTATCGTCTTGAAGAAGAAGTAAAACGCAAATATTGTACTCACTTGTTCCTCGATCGTTATAACAGCAATTCAAATCATATCCATCACCAATAAACAGTTTAGATCTTCCACGCGGGATTGGGTTGGCATTTTTCCACGAAATTGGTTAAATCTTCAACAATATTTGACCTTCGAGTACACCCCGTCTTCAACCCCGAATTCGGAAAATCCTCTGAGCAGAAAAATTACATTTCCGAGGATATTTCATCGCGAGGCAAGTAATCTGAAAATAAATTCGTAATTGATCGTATATGACATTTGAAGAAATTATTTGAAGAAGCGTATATCGCTTTGTAGGCATCCGCTAATACGGATTATCAATTCGTTTACGTAAGTCGGGAAATACAAATAATGGCTGTCAGTCCGTACTTCTGTTTCGTTCCATCCTCGAGCAATATTAAAATTCAACGTTGCCCATCCAAATCCGAAAATTCTTGTCCAACGGTCGAACTTATTTCCGACCGAATTATCGGAAACGCTGATCCTGCGACGACGAACGACAACGACACGTTGGCTTCCATCAAAGACGAGACCCAGGTGCCTCTCGATATTTCTGAGGGAAATAATAATACGAGTGAATTACAGCAGTCATGCCAATTTTGTAGCCAACAAATTCGTGGATTCAAAATTGACGCTCTTCGCGTAAGTCGTGGAAATTATAACCGCATCGATCGGCGATGTTTTCGCTCTACCAGAAAGTATATATTGATTACGAAAATACGGGTCATCTATTATTGAAGAACGATTGCAGGGTGACTTTTTGGCCTCCTTCAGTGATTCGCTTCTTGATCGAGTTCGCAGACTCGAGAGAGATCTCAGTCTGGCTGAGAGTAATTTAAAAAATGCTAAGAACTCGCGGGACAATATCGCGAAGCGTTTAACCGCTTACGAAGCCTTTGTTACTGAGATGCTGAACTCTGTTGGGGCTCATGGATTCGTCCAGATCACGGATGAGAAAGGACGTGAGGTAATGCTGAAAAATAAAAAAATAAAATAAAATAAAAATTAAGGATTTATAATTGAAAGAAAAAAAATGTATTTTCTCAAAAGATTGTTCTTCAACGCGTGAAAGAAAAGAAAAAGTCGACAGATAACAATACGCCAAAGAATAATGATCTACTGATGCACGAAATAATTTCACTAAAAAACATAATCGAAAAACAGCAAAAAACTATCGAGAGTCTGATCGAGCAAAGAAATTTTTACATCCCGAGAAAAGAAAGAACGAAATTCGTCGATAAAACCGTTCAAACGGATTCGCCTTCAGAATCTAAAATATCATCTATAAATGACGAACAATCTGATAACAAGATAGATGATGAAAAAAATAGTTTGAAAGAAGAAAATTCGAACGAAGCTGAAAAAGTGCCAGATATCCCGAGTAACGAAGATAACGCGACAAGCCTCGCTCCTGATGCGAAGAGTTCAAAGAATTTGATCGAGAAGCGAATTTTCAAAATTCAAAAACCATCAGGAATTCTGGTTCAAGGAAAAAATGTTAAATTTGCTATCGTCAGGTATTACACTTAAACGAAATGGGAATTGGAGTCTTTTACAAAAAAGTCCACAAGCATTCGTCGTATTTATTTTTCGAGTAAGAACGATTTGATTACAGATTATGAAAAATTCGTGAATTCAACCTAAGGAAATATACGAATCAGTATGATAGCAATTTCAACCTTTACAACAATTCTTGTTAACTCTCTTATATACTTTTGCACATCGTTCAAGTTAAAAATAAAAACATAATAAAATTAAAACTATGACGAACCCATAAATGTCAAAAATGTAATCTCGTAGTAAGAAAAACTGACCTACCGATTGTTTTTCGTGTTGTACTCTGACAAATCGAATCGATAAATTTAATCAATCGTCGGCCCAAGACGTTTGGCCCAAATTCGAGGGGGTTATTTTTTCATTGGGCCGCCGTTTCTCTCGCTGTATCGATCGGTTGCCAAATCTTCGGATACCAATCCAGGGTCCCCCAGTTGGCTCTAAATCCATCGAAGATCCCGATCCGTCGGTAGACCGGCGGCTGCGCCAATATCGGTTCACGAACGTTCCACCAACACGTGCTTGAACAAATGAGTGAGTTCGTTAGTGAGTTTGCGAGATAAAGAGAGATGATGAGCTCTACAGAAGTTTCACTTCAAGTCGGTATATTTTTAGTTATACCTCGGAAGCTGGAAAGCCGCCAGCAAAACTCTTCGCTGAAGTCTGTATAGAAAGGCCTGTGGCTAAAACTGAGGCGCACGAGTGAATTTCAACGATCAGCTCAAAATCGACCGCTGGAACAAAACGTGATTTACGACGATATTTCAAATCAATTTTGTGAGTTCTGGCCTCCTTCCTCCTCCAACGCTCTTTCTCGTTCTTCAATCTTCTTTTGTGAAGTGCCCCTGCGTACCCAAAACAGAAGCTTATTGCTAAACGTTTTTCTTTTTCAACCATATATCAAGCTATAACTATGCTTACAGTGAAATTGTTTTTAAAAATGCGGAAAAAAAAACGATTAACTTCGAAAGATTCAACTTGTTTTTTCTCTTCGATCGAAATACGTAATAACTAATGTTGTTTTGTTCGCAATACAAAGAATCAAGTGAGTCACGACGATTCGAAATAAAACGATGCTCATCGAGATGCATTCTTGACTGTATACGTTTCTGTGAAATGCGAAAATGTCACCGCCGGTATATCTCATCGCGTTTATTTGTTGCTGGATCGAGGAGCAACATTTCGTGAAAAAAAATCCGTGAACTAATTTCGAATAAGTTTTTTGTCTTCGCAGCCGCCAGAAAAAAATTTCAATTCTCTCTAAGAATACTGTTATATATAGACATATATGAGAAGTAAATTTCCTTGTACCGAATCGTCCCAAGTTCCTTGAGAAATTTAATGCTTTGTGTTATTAATAGATTTCCATTGAAGAGCCGACGTAGCCGTGTGACGCGACGTCGCGCAAGTTTCGAAAGAAAAAAAAGAAGCAGGGAGCAGCTTTGAATCTCGAGGTAGAAAGCGAAATGAAGAAAATACGAGCACGTGCTCGCAAATTAACGTGGCAAATTTTTTCAAGGACGCATCGGTCGATGCGCGAAATTTTTCGTCATATTTGTTTATATTCGCATTAAATGCGCAATGCGCAGTATGCTCGAAATCTGAAGCTTCATCTCTGGCAAGTTGCGGAATTTACCAAAAGCAATTCAGGAACCACATACGTGGATCTCTTTCTCTCTCCTTTGTTTTCATTTACCGGTTCTAAATTTATCGGATATGTGTGCGTTCGGTTCAACGATACAGCTATTTTTAATCTCATGTGTGCCCACCCATACACGTGTCAGCCACCCCGGCAGCACGCTTTCTGTACAACAAAAAAAGCCATGTCACTTGCCATCAGACTTTGAACGTTGATGAAAAAAAAACCTTAAAACGCCATTGATCAGCCTTAAAGCACGAATTGCGAAAAAAATTGGAAAAAAGTTGCAAAAACAAGCGTAATTTTCAAAAACTTGAGTTTTCATCCGAAAGTAAATATTACAAAATATTTCACAGTTGCTGAAACGATTCTACGAATTTTCGAGATAGACGACCGTTCCGCGTCAAACAAAAACCGGAAGTCCTAGCTACAGGCTCTTGCTCGAATTTGCACAGTAACAAAAAAAAAAAAGTAATGGGCGCTGGAGGTAGTTTACCGCACAATTTCAAGTCGGATGAACCACCGCCTTTGCCACCACCATTTTACACCGGAAATCTGCAGTCCGGTGCATCGAGGATATCCGGTAGCTCGTGCGAGTCTGAGCAGGACAGAAGAGCCAGTGGAACGAGTACGATAACTCTGGGAAATCCTGGATTTCAGGTTGGTTGCCTGTAAAAAAGAATTTTTATTATTCCGTTACACGAAAATTGATTTTTTTACCTCGATTTTTCCTAGTACTCAAACTATATTGTTCAATAAATAAAAGTTTTACTCACCGATACGAAAATAATATGCTGACACATTTTTGCGATTTTTTTTCTCAAACGAATACAAAGTAGAATGGAAGATCGTCGCGAAGTGTAAAAAATGAGGAATGGTGGCATCGTCGACCCTCGGCCCCGAGCCTGTCTAGCCTACGTCCGCAGCAAGAGACCTTGGTAAGGAAGGAACACCTGAAAAATGTAAAAATTAAAAAAAAATTCGTCCTATTCGATTGACTCAGTTTTTTCTGAGTCAAGAAATTTTGAAAAAGACACGATCTACGTATAAAACTGTAGCACGAGATACAAGAATTATATATTTCGAGTTGGCGGGTGTCCAAAAAAATTTTTTTTCACCGTATAGTCTCTCGTTTAGTCGCGTACAAGGCGTAGAACATGCTGAGTCAGAGCAACAAAAATTCATTTTGACGATATCTAGACGAAAATTTCGGGCATCGAATTTAATCACGTGCGAGTCTCATCGAGGGTAGAAATAAAGAAAGAGAAGAAAGAGCGAGAGAGAAGGAGCTTATCGAGAATTACCGAGGCGAATATACGGTTTTATATTTCGAACGAGAACGTTTTTCAGTGGGTGGACGACAAGAGCTTTTCTTTCGTTTCAGTACTCCGTTGTCGGCGGTGAAGCAAAGACTAACGAACGATCTCCCCGTGAAAAAGAAAACGATCGGTGAACGCGAAATCTCTTTGTCTCTCAACTTTTTTTTTTGATTGATTAATTTCTTATTATTCTGATTGATTTTTCGTGATAATAAATCGATTTTTGAGTTTTTAATATAAATCTGACAATTAAAATCTAATTATAATTATCTAATTATCTAATTCCAAGAACTATTGAATAAAACACGTGTGAACGAAATTTATAACGAAAAATCATTCAAAAAAATATTTTAAAAATAGCTGCTAATTGATTTATGACGATGTAGAGCTCAATCTTATAAAAATAAGTTTAAAAAATCATTTGGAAAAATGGATAATTGCAGTTAACGTATGCTGCACAAATGACGGGTTGGCAAACGGGTTGCGAGACGGGAGTGCCATCGATGCACCGAGAAGCGATGGAATTATCACGAACGGTGTCGCACCTCGCAGCGGCTAATCAGCAATTGGCCTCGGCACACACGACACTCCTGGCGCAGCTGGAAGCGCTCTACCTGGAATTAAATAGAGAACGAGAATTGAGATTGGAGCGTGAGCGCGAGGATAGAGCGAGGGAAAGAATCTCAGCCAGCGACGAAGAAAAATTACCCGATCGTCTACCGAATTTGGATGCCTATCAGTACGACAGAAAATCCCGGAATCTCGAGGAGGAAGTTTCAAAGTTGTTCACGAAGGAGATTGGAGTACAGAGTGAAAATTGTAGCGAGGAATTGGTCCTCGCTTCCAGATCGTCCTGGCTCGAGACGAACGCTTCCAGACGGTTTTTCAACAGAGAGCATTTCGAGAAACCGAATTCTGGTCGATCGGAGAACGAGGATTTTGAAGAATCGGGGAACAATTTGAATGAGGAGTACCAAAAGGCTCTCGAGAGAATAGAGTCGTTGGAAAATGAGCTGGCGATTTCCCACATCGACGTAAACTCGACGTTAAATATTAACGAAAATAAGGGATTAAAGGGAAAGAACGATGAGAGTTTGGTCAAAGATTTCGAATACATAGACGGAAGGTGCGAAGTTGGAGATTTCAATAGCGGAAGAGAATTCCGAGAACTGCTGGAAGAGATCGATAGGCTGAAGAACGACAGATTGGAGTATCGAGCGCGGAATAAAAAAATCATTGACGATCTTGAAAACCGAGCGACGATGATGGAAAACTTGAAAAGGGATTATGAGGTGAGTCCTGTTATTATTAAATGCTCAAATGTCGTCTGAAGTTCTAGAATATTATAAATAAATTGATTTTACATCATGAAAAAAATAGATCTCTAGGTCTCAATGCGAAAACGTCGAAAGCAGCTTAAACGAGCTAAAATCGAAATTCGATGCTCTGCTGTTGAATTACGAAAGCATCAAGCTTGAAAAGGCGAGACTCACGAGAGAATTGGAAACGTTTAATTTCGAGAGAGACACGGCAAACGGAAAAATCGCTGATCTCGAGAGAGAATTGGCGATTTCGATCGATGAAAAAAATCGTCTATCGAACATTGAGAATCAGGAGAGCTCGAGACTGAAAAAAATGTTGTCAAGCGAAATGACGAGTAAAAATGAACAAGGTAAAGCATTGGAGGAAGCACTCAAAGAGATTCAAAGACTGAACGAAGTAATCGAGAGTGGAAAGTGTGACGAGATGAGAGAAATCGAGAGCACGGAAAATGGTAAATCCTTAAAATTTTTTCTCGAATCGCATATACGACTCTTACGTTTTCTCTTTTTTTTTAGCCATTGAACCGAATGCTGAGGAGGAAATGTTGGACACGGAGAGCTCGGTTGTTCGTTCAAGCAACATGGAGGAATTTAGGAAAGAGCTGAGTCTCAAGAGGGAAGCGAGACAGCGAGCCATAGCAGCGGTTTCTTCGGAAATGGATCGTCTCAGGCGCGAGCTTGACGCAGAAAAAGAAGCGCACTCGGAAACTTCAAAAGTTCTCGATCTTCTAAAATCCGGTCAAGCGTCGAACATCGTGGCGAAGAGCGAAATAATACCGGACAGCGTGCCAGTCGTCGCGAGCGCAGATGATTCGGTCGATTGTAGCAACATTATGAAACCGGATCCGGAACTTAATTCCAATCAAGCCGATGCTCAAACTCTCACAGACATCTTGAAGGTAACAGACTTCTTAATCGCATTAACCCTGAAACAATTACAATAAATAATTTAAAAAATCGTCTCTCGCCTCTCGTGCACTGACATTTAAATTGGCAATGTATCTTTGAAAAAAAGTGAAGAAATTAACTTAAAAATTAATTTTAATGTATGCTGAAGGTTTCAGATGAGCTCAGATCCAGCATAAGGCTGCAAATCGAAAAAATCGATGATCTTCGATATCATCTGGAATGCGAGCCGGAAGGTCACAAAATTCGCATATCGCATCTGCAAGAAATAGCCAGAAAGAACCGTGAAGCTTCGATGGCGCGAGATCGTCAAATCAACAAATTGAAGAATCTTCTCTCGCAGATACTGGCTCACTTGGGTGATCCAAGATTTCGTGTCGAGATCACAGAGGACGTTCGATCAGAACACGATCGCCAGATAGAAGACATAAGGAGACTGAAGAGTCTGTACGACGATCGTCTGAGGGTACTCGTTGACTTGAAAGAGACTGCATCCAAAGAGCTTCACGAAGTCAAGGAAAAACTTAGGTACACGAAAAAGGAAAATTCTGCGCTTGAGGAAGATTTGCAGAAAGCTGAAGAGAAGGTATTCGATCAGAATCTTAAAAAAAAAAAAAATTAAAAATCAACACGAATTATTGAATATTCGATTAATCTTATTTTATAAACTGTCTCAAAGATTGATAATCAAGATACCGAAATTTCGAGCCTGGAGTCTCAGCTTGGACTTACTAAGGCTGATTGTCGCGATCTTCAGAATCAAATGTCTGTGATAAATGGACTCTTCACTCAAATGTTGCTGAGCGCCTCTTCAGCGGATATGGATCTCGATCGATTGACTCGTCTACTGCAGGTAATAATATTTAATAATAATGTATAATATTTACATTATCGAAAACTGTTCGTCGTTGACAATCAAGGGGTAAATGAATTTTTAGGAAAATCACGATTTAATCAGTGGAATCGCTCGCGAGGAAGGAACCGAGGCTGCTGCGTTGCCAAAACTTCTTCTCGACATCGTCGAACAAGTTGACGGACGTGGTGCTGGTAAATCTGGAGATAAGGAAAGCGACAAAAAAGAAGACGATCCGCAAGAAGAAAATATAGCTCACAACTTGCCTAAGGTTCGAATTCTTTCTTCAATGAAATTCTGTAAAAGAAATCTTAAAAAATATCTTGAATTTGAAGACTCAAGTGATAATAAAAATTTTTTTAAATATTATGTACAAAAAACATTGTACTTCAGGTCTGGCGTGTATTGCTTGAATTAATAAGTTGCCACGCTAACGGATCGCCACCTGTGACACCTGCGTCGCTGTCCACTGATCCGAACAGTTGTTACAAATCGGTCGACACACCTTCGGGTCCAAGGCTCGTCATATCCGTCAGCAAAACTTACATTCGTTTGAAGGAATTGATACTGGAAAAGAAGCATTTGGAGAAAGAAATGAATCGAATGAAAACGCTGAATACTCATTTGGAAAGCAAACTTGGCGAGCAGGTATTATTTTCAGATTAAAATGAAAGATAAATTCGATTTACGATTCGGATCATCCAATCGACTTTTTATTTTTTCTTTGTTATAGGAAAAGAGGCTTTCTACCGTGACTTCGGAACTGAGCAAGACTTGGAATATAGTCGGACGAATGCAAGCCCAACATCAGCAATTGCACACTCACGAGAAAATATTGCGTTACGAGTTGCAACAGAAGAGAAAAATGTTGCAAGAATTGAAGCAAGAACTCGAGTATTGTCGTGAAAAATGGGAATCTGCGAGACAGAAAAATACGAATACGGAAATCGAGTGGAGAAGCTTGAGAAGAGAATTTGCAGCGAGAAAATCCCTCGTTGGCCAAGACTCGTTCAATAACAGGTGATTGTTGAAACTTGATGATTGTATGACAAATTTGACTGAATGGATGAATTTTTCTTAACACGACTTCCCTTCTAGCGCTGAAAGCGGTTTCAGCGATGAACGTGGTGACGATTCGGACGAGGAAGACGAGACCGTTGGTGAGAGAGTCAGACTTGGACCTAGAAGAAGAACGAGAAAGGTTTTTACATTTTTTTTTTTTCATTCTATAAATGCGAATATGCGTTTATCTTTCATTTTTCATCTCATTTTTTAATTTGTTACTTATAAAAACGATATTGCAGGAAAATCCAAGAGCCCCGACTCCGGATACGGAATCGGAACAGCCAACGGACACCGAGTTATCAGAAACAAAAACGCCGGAAACAAACGTATCTACGGAAGACGTTTCGTTAGCGAGCACGAACGCGAATTCGACCGAAAAATTGACGAACGAGTCGGACTTACCGAACAATTTAACTCCATTGATTGCATCGGAGGACGACGAAGCAACAAAGTCCATGAATACATTGGATCAAGCCCTCACAAACGTCATACAAAATCTTATAGTCATAGACGATAGCGAAGTCGACGAAAATTCAATACTGTCATCAGACAAAGACACAGTATTGAGTTTCGATCAGCTTGAAGAAAAATGTGAAGATGTTTCTGAAGAGAAAGACGACTATCCGACGAATAGCTTAGAAACCAGTAACACTGCCCAAACGGATAACTCAACAGTGACAGCCACGAAAGATGGAGAAGCAAATGAAGAAGAGGATCCATTAGCTGTCTCCGCTGTTTCTGTGTTTTCCATTGGTCCCTTTCCAACTTCTTTACCATCAACCAAGTCCGTGCAATTCAGCGATCCTCTGGTAGTGGGTCCTTCCACCCAGACGTTGCTCCCAGTTTTTGGAAGCGCTCTCCCTGAAGCTGAGAATTTGGACAAGGATGCAAAATTGAAAGATTGTGAGGAGGTTGCACCTGAAAAATGCCTGACCAAAGAAACACAGGAAGTCAATGCCGAAATTCCTACAGTTCTCTCTAGCACAAGTGAAGACTCGAATAAAAGTAGCAGGCGTGTCAAAGCAGAAACAATTTCTTCGGAAGAAACAACTGCATCGACTTCAGAAGATTCAGCTCAATGCAAGCCAGTGCGAAGTCACGAAGAAGTTCTTGCCGCAAGAGCTGCACGACTGCAACGCTTGGAGGAACAGGCTGATTGGCTGATGAAAAAAATGAATGCGACCAGTAGAAGAGGCTCAGCCCTCAGCACAAGACTCGAAGAACTCCACGAGGTTTACGGAGAAGCACCTGTGCCGCCTCCTATGCCTGATGTCTTGCCAAATGTGAGAATACCCTCAGAAATGAGCTGCCAGGTAAAAAACTCGTTATTATATTATTTAATAAATAATTAAATTACCATTTGCTTGAAATTAAAAAAAAAAAACTTGCAGCATAATAATATTTATTACTATTTTATTATCTTTTATAATAAAAATAATTTATTTAAATGTTTATCTTTGCAGAAGAATGAAGAAACGGGTGAAAAGAGTCAAAACGAGAAACCGCCCCCTGACTCTCCTTGAGAAGAAATCTTCGAGGGCACGATGAAAAATTTGAAAAAAGAAATGATTCCTCTGGCTGGAAGGCCAAGGATATTCGAGGCTGAATAAAATTGTGAAGTCTCAAATCACATGAAAATTCTGAAGTGAGAATAAATATAATTTTCGAAGGAGAATTGAAGAACTTACGAGCTGGTCTTCGCAATGTGTTTCACACTGTTTACTTCGCGAATTTTCCATGTGAAGACTTGTTCCTGATGTTTTCTACCAGCGTTATACACACATATGTGACGAATAAACTTTTATGATTTGTCCATTTCGGTTATTTCTTTAAATTTTTACCCTTTTCTTGATATATAGTACAATAAATGCGAAAAAATATGTGCAAAAAGTATGCAAAAACACTCGCAAAAAATATCAACAAGACTGAAATTCGAATACATGGAAAGTGTTTCAATTCCTGTTGATAATTCATTACTAACTGATGCTATAACAGCATAATTTAAAAAAATCTTTTGAACTCGAGGAAATAATGTTACAACAATTCTTTATTTCAACAACTTAATAAAGTGTATAAAAGTATATACTAATTGATATATTATTTATTTATTTATTTTTAAATGTAACTGGTGGTAAATATGGTCACAATATTGTTGACGCTTAATAATGTCGTCCACTGCAATATCGACGTCTCCTTTCACTTCGGTGGCGTAAGAGTCGAGTGCGAGAGAAAAGAGATAGCAGAATGAATAGATCACGTTTTTCTTCGAGTAATTTGACATTTCGGAAAGAATAAGGATAATATCGCAATTTTCAGTGAAAGGAGAATAACGTGAAATTCGGATCGTATTGGATATTTCAATTGCATCGAGAAAAAAAAAGAGAGGCAGTGAAAGACTTATTTTACCGATCAGAAGACCCCGACACCTTTCAACAACTCTGCGCACCGTGCAGTGCTCCAATTGGACGGAAATCCGATGCAGTACATATGTTTACATTAGGCTCGCTCCGAGAATGTTATCGTCAAGATACACAGTCACAGGACGCGCCGTATCGCGTACACACGAGTACGAGAGTACACGAGTGGCGAATCCATCAGCGGCATTATATTTTTCGATAAAGAGAGCGATTGCTAATGCAAGCAAGCGAGGTCTGCTGTCACGCTGCACCTATTGATCGGTCCAAAAAGATACACAATAGCCAATAGCGCCGTCTTGTCTCAACGAGACCTTTCTCACACCTCTCGCTCGATCTTCGAATCTCCAAAGCGGAGTTTTCGATTGAGAGCAAAATCATGGAAAATATTGTCGAACCGGTCAATAAACTTGCCAGAATTTTACGATCGTTGACAATTTGTCGATCGGCCTTGAAAAATTGTTGAAACACAACCGGTGAACATCGGAAATAAAAAGCGCTGCGTGGCAATTCTTGAAAGGGGTTAGGTTCGAATTTCCCGCTGGGGTCCGTGCTTCGTGCGAAGCGAACCCCGTTGCGCGTTGTTGTGATCTAACATGGCGGAGTGTAGTGTTGTGGCTGTTCGGTGGTCTACGTCAATTTTTAGCGTAAATACCGAGGCCCACGTAACGGAGTAATACAAATACCGAGGATGCGCTCGTCAGTGGTGGTTACTTTGGTGTAATACGGTGATATGATAAAAGTAATATACGTGATAGATAAGAGAAGGCGTGCCGCGGACTCCTCGGACGTTTGCGAAATCCCAAACGAGAAGTTATAATTTTCTCGGGTACAAAAAAATTTCTCCCGTTGTGCCGTTTTGTGGATGGTAACACCGCGCTCTCTCTCTCTCCTCCTCCTCCCTCCCTCCCTCTCTCGCTCTCTTTTTCTCAGTCGCGAATCTCGTCCTTAGCTCTCGCACACACGTATTGGCACACGCATGCACACGCGCGCGCACACACACGCAAAAGAGCGGTGAGCGCATAAAAAGATTTTTTTCATTTCGCGCAGGGGGATTTGTGCGATCGGGGGGGGATTGTAGATTTTTTTTTCTTTTTCTCGGCGTGCACCGCGTACGTGCCTCAACCTGTCGAAAAAATAAAATAAAAAACAAGAAAAAAAACAAGAACAAGAAAAATAAAAACACTCGTATCCGAAATCTCGCTCGTTTACCGTGGAAAATACGCCGTCGAACGTGAGTGTGTCTTCCATAGGCGCAGCACGGATCTCGGACGACACGTTACTCGGTAAAAGTTGGCGTTCCGATAGAAATCCATTTAATCGAACCCCGCGGTTCTTTCCAAAATTCGGCATCGACGCGCGTAACAATTGCCGTAGATAAACGGGCGAGAGAGGGAACGAGGCTTATGCAACGAAGGCGCAAACATAACTTTTGTTGTAAACAATACGCGAGGTGGTAACCCCCGCGAGGTCCGTTCGGCTCGTATCCGCGGCAGCGGTGGGGCGGTGGAAAATCATACACGTATATATACATATATATACACATATATGTGTATATATGCACTCACTAATATTTATGCGTCGTACGTGGATGCACGCGTGTGTGTACGCACGGTCGGGCGCGCTGTACGTTAAATAATAATAGCGCTGAAACAACGTTTGACGAAGAAGAAAGCGCGTTTGATAGCGTTGTTAACCGCGAAACGAACTCGTCCAAATCGCTCCGTCTCTCTCTCTCTTTCTCTCGGTTTGACTCCCGCTAGCGCACAATACGAGTACGAACCTGCGAACGCTTCTCTCGACGAGCGTTTCGGGCTGCACGTCTATCTTTGGTTAATGTCAAGTTTATTCCCACAGAGGGTTAAAAACGGAAAAAATCAGTGAGTTATCGAGGAGCTGGTCACTCCAGAGGACAAAGTCGGGGACGAGGAGAGTCAAGATCGTCGCTGGATCGTGTCTCGTGTGAAGGAATCAATGATAATAATTACTTGTGGTTCAACTCGGGAGCGTGAGGATTGCGAAACGAGTAAGAATTTTCAAGACGATGATCGAAAAACAATTGTCAAAGTGACGGAAAATGAGCGAGCAGTGACAGGGATAAACTTTTCTCAAAGTTAATGCAACACCGGTGTGTCGTTACTTATGTGTAAACATGCTTCATCGTGACTGTCTCCGTCCCAAAAAATTGCAGTTGCAACTCTGATACCCGTGGAAAGGTGCTAGCACGGTTTTTTCCTCTCTCCTCGGCTATTTTTCTTTTTTCCATTAGTTTTTTTCCTCCTTTCGCATTGTTTTTCTTTGTTTCCCCTCAGTTTTTAAAATCTTGGACAAAAGCGTCGAACGGAAGACACCGGATCCAGATGGGATTTTGATAGCAGCGACTAGCGATAGAGAAAGAGTCGCTGCAAGAAAATTACCTTTTTTCTGATAAAATACAAGCGAGGAGAAAGAGGAGGGATGCTCTTTTAGTCGAGGCTGAACCAAAAGCTGTGATTTGACAAACATTTGAGAATTAGGATCATCGGGAGGAATAGCGACGAGATGACGGACACAAGAAGAAGGGTCAAGCTTTATGCTTTGAACGCGGACAGACAGTGGGACGACCGTGGTACGGGTCACGTGTCGTCCTCGTACGTTGATCGACTCAAGGGCATATCTCTTCTGGTCAGGGCAGAGAGCGACGGATCTCTTCTACTCGAGAGCAAAATTCAACCTGACACCGCATATCAGAAACAACAGGTATAATCGTATTTCAACTTTTAGAAGCTGAACTTTTGTGGATCAGCATCTGAATTTTTATTATTTTTGCGTTTTTTCGTTTCAGGACACATTGATAGTGTGGTCGGAGGGCGACAATTTCGATCTTGCCTTGAGTTTCCAAGAGAAGGCTGGCTGTGACGAGATATGGGAGAAAATATGTCAGGTACAGGGCAAGGATCCATCGGTCGAGATAACTCAGGACATTGTGGAGGAATCGGAGGACGAGAGATTCGACGACATGTCGGATACGGCACCGCCGATAGAATTGCCACCGTGCGAGCTCGGTCGTCTGGACGACATAAACGAGCTAATCGGCAATTGTTTAGCATCACCCATGAGAAAGGAAAAATTGGCGATGGCCCTCGAGACGGAGGGTTACATAAGAAAGCTGTTGAATCTGTTCCACACGTGCGAGGATCTTGAAAATACGGAAGGACTTCACCATCTGTACGATATATTTAAAAATATTTTCCTATTGAACAAGAACGCTCTGTTTGAGGTAATGTTCAGCGACGATACGATATTCGACGTCGTCGGGTGTCTCGAGTACGAACCGTCGTTGCCGCAACCGAAGAGACACAGGCAGTACCTCCGCCAACTGGCGAAATTCAAGCAAGCTATACCCATCACCAACGCCGAATTATTAGCTAAAATCCATCAGACCTACCGTGTACAGTACATCCAGGATGTCGTGTTACCAACGCCCAGTGTATTCGAGGACAACATGCTTAGCACCTTGAGCAGTTTTATATACTTCAACAAAGTCGAGATAGTCACGCTAATACAGGACGACGAGAGATTTCTAACGGAATTGTTTCGTCAATTGACGGACGAGGCGACGTCCGTCGGCAAACGACGCGATTTGGTACTGTTCCTCAAAGAATTTTGTAATTTTTCACAAAATCTTCAACCTCAGGGAAAAGAAGCGTTTTACCGTACGCTCACCGCGCTCGGGATACTACCGGCCCTCGAGATAACTCTCGCGATCAACGATGCACAAACGAAAACCGCCAGCATAGACATACTCACGTATATCGTCGAGTATTCACCGAGCGTAGTCAGGGACTACACGTTGCAGCAGATAAATAATACTGAGCAGGATCAGATGTTGATAAACGTCGTGGTCGCACAACTGGTCGGAGACACCGATCCCGAGCTCGGCGGCGCTGTCCAACTCGCCGGCGTGCTCAGACTCCTTCTCGATCCGGAAAACATGCTCGCCTCCGTCAATAAGTCCGAGAAAACGGATTTTCTCAATTATTTTTACAAAAACAGCATCGTCACGCTGATCGAGCCTCTATTAGCCAATACCGTCGGTGACAAGCCTTCCCGCGAGGATTACAGAACTGTACAGTTGCTCGGTCTCATACTCGAACTTTTGTCGTTCTGCGTCGAGCATCACATGTACCAAATTAAAAATTGCATTTTGAACAAAGATCTACTTAGAAGAATACTTATACTCATGAAATCGACACACACGTTTCTTGTATTATGCGCACTCAGGTTTATGAGAAAAATCATTGCTCTTAAGGACGAATTTTACAACAGATACATTATCAAGGGAAATCTGTTTGCACCGGTCTTTGACGCTTTTGTACGTAACAACGGACGATACAATCTGTTGGATTCGGCGATCCTCGAAATGTTTGAATTCATTAAATTGGTAAGCTTTTGAGAAACTCTCTTTTTTTGTTTCTTTCGATTACGAAATCTTCTTGTGTCTAACGAAACTCTCTTCTTATTTTATTTTTTCAGGAGGACATCAAGTCTTTGTGTACACACGTCGTGGAAAACTTCTCTAAAGAATTGGAGGCTATCGATTACGTTCAAACGTTCAAAGCGTTGAAGTTGAGGTACGAGCAGCATCAGGATAAACTCAAGGATCGAGATAGAGCTACTCTGAGCTTAGAGAGGTAAGTTCGCGCTCGAGTACCGATATCACCCATATTTCATTCCAACTATTTCTTACATTCTCTCTCGAGTGGACATTGTTGAGGTAGTTGTCGTATGAATGTGTTTCGAACAAATTGCATTAAAATTTTCCTTCATTAAATATCAGCTCTCTGAAACTGAATTTAAACATAAATTACAATTACAAAAAACTGTGTTGCGAAATTACAGTTCTTAATTCTCATTTTTGTACCCTTCACCTGGTGTTTTACCAAAAAAAAAACATTATCTTTTCCAATTTTTCAAACGTATATTTCAACGTACATCACAAAATTGCTGCACATCAGTACCTTACTGATGAAATCATAAAATTCGATTGAAAATTATTCCAATTTTGTAAGATAAAATCTCTCTAAACATAAATCACCAAGTTCATACTTACAGTTTGATTGTGTATAACAATTACTTTGCAAAATTCTAAGAAACACGAATCACGACTATCTTGAGTAAGTCTGGCAATGCTCCCGAAAAATCTCTTTTTGCAATAAAGTTTAATTTTGACGCTAAACAGCGTACCTTCGATACTAAGAAACAGTCGATATCGGCGGGATCAACGGCAGCTTGACGAGGATGAGGAAATGTGGTTCAACGAGGAAGAGGACTTTGATGAGGGTGAGGCGGTTGTGCCGGCCGCAGCGGCCGATCTCGTTCCACCGGCTTCAGCCAAGAAACAACCACCAACGCCAAATCCGGCGCCAAACGCGATGCCTACAGATCCGAAGGGCCAACAGCAGACTGTCTTGAATAACAATACTGCCAATAACAATTCAACAACGCAACAGTTGCAAGTTAACAACAGTGCGCCACCGGTCAATGAAACGTCTATATCCGCAGGAATTATAGCTAGTTCGACCGATGGAGCCGTCGAAACAGTTATCTTCAAAAAGGTATTAAATCCCTTTTTAACAAATTGATTTTTTTACTTTGTGTACAGAAAAAAAATAATACTGTTTTGCATACAATAATTATAGATTTATACAATTATAAAAATACTCATTTTCCCATTATATCAATTTGGACGTATATGTTCGGTAAACATATTTACCGAATTTGCAATTTAATTCACTTAAGATAGTTCTATCGCTACATCAACAGTTATCTCCGTACCATGTGATTTTTGAGCTTAATTGTATTAAGAAAATGAGCAAATTGTTTCAAGAACAACATACCCAAAATCCAAGGTGATCTGTACTTGCTATATACGTATAAAAATTACGAAAAAAATGTGACCGATTTTTTTTTAAACTAAGGGAAGCTTCTTTGAAGTATAATATAGAGCTATGCTAAATTTTAAGAAGATTCACTATTTAAAATTGAAGATATTTAGGATTGAAATTCGCAATGTTTAACACAGGCTCTTATGCGGGAGAGTACCAAAAATTAGAATTTTTAACAATAAATATCTCCATTTCTACGTGGTGAATCCTCTTAAAATTTGATACACATATGTATGTCAAATCAAAGAAGGTTTGTGCAAAATTTCAATGAAATCCTAAGAAAACGATAGAACTACCTTAAATGTGTTATCGATTTGATAAAATAGTCTCGAAATATTGATAAATTGTTCCAAAAATTGTTATTTTTTATTTTTGGATCGTGTATCTAATTCCATATCTGATGTTGAGCAATGTCTTAATGAGAAGATAAAATATCGTGATATCGTCTAAATTGACTAGATTTGAAAATTTTCCAGTTGACATGACAATTAGGAGTGGGTGAAGATCGAAGTGTAATTTTTTTCTGCACGTTCAAATTAATCTAGTAGGAGAGGATGAAGATCGTACAGAATTTTTTTGCATCTTTTATTTTTACTTTGCAGGGTTTGGTGGATTATGAGGGTGATTCGGATGAGGAGGAGGAAGATTCGGAGCTGAGTCCGTCGCCAAAGAGGCAACGGCTGTCATAGTAGACGAATTACAGAAGAGCAGCACGTGTGCTGCGTTTATCGATCGCCGTAACCGTCACACCCCCGATGCGGCCGCCTCGAGTCGATCCGAGATTCTTTTGATCCCGTTGTAAGAAACGTGAATCATGAAATAAAATTATCCGCGGTGATGCTTGATGCGGCACAACGGAGAAACATCTCGACGAGGATGGAAGAACTCGGGCAATTCGTGACCTGTCGGGGATCACGCGGTAGCCGTTTTTCAAACGAAGACGAAAAACAATGACAGCGACCATAAAAAAATAAAACAAAAAAAAAATGAAAATCGAAGAGAAACAAACGGTGGTGTGTGGTGGAAGTTTACACGCGTGACTGTGCTAAACGGTGTATAGTTCGGAAAACACGATCTATGAGGAAGGAAAGACAGCAGTCTTTTGTAGAGACGTCCGTCGTATGTAGAGGGGTGGAGTAATAATGGAATTTGTAAAACAAAACGAAAAAAAAAAGAAAAAAAAACAATGAAACTGAAACAAGAAACTTTGAACTTTCTTAATAAGGTAAATAAGGAATTTACACGCTATTGTACAACTATGTTGTGTAAAGAGATAGTAAATTTGAAGAAAAATCGTAGTTTATTGCAGTGGTTTGAAAGGCCCCGACGCCTTCGAGAAGTAAAAGATCCTTTCACGAAAATGAGGAACACGATAAAGTTTTTAATAAAAGGTCAAATAAACGTAAACGTAAAGAAGAACAAGATAAATATATAAATACTTAATTAAAGTACCGTGAAAGGATATCAAGGGAAGGAAAATAATGAAACATGCGTTTGTGAGAGGGCGCGTGTGACCCTGATCCTTGGAAAAAGAAGAAAAAAAATGACACCTCGGATTCGGTATGAATCGTGATAACGCGAACCATCATCTCTCCTTTCGATTCAATGATCGATTCCATCGTGACAAAACGCGAGAATTCGTTCTTCCGAGAACGAGAGAAAATTTTATGAGTTCTCTTATTCCTTCTTTCATCTTTTTCCTCATTGCATCGAAGTGTAAAAGCGCAATGAGTTCCGGATGATCGGTCAAATTGTTATCGATTGAGCGACTGTCGAGGAGAGAAGGGAAAAGGGACGTTAATGTTCTGCTTCATGAAGTTGCAGACGCGTTGTCGAAGTCGGGGAGACAAAGTATGAAAAATCTCCCCAAGGCTTTGACGATTTATTGTAATAATTATTATCATTTGTTTCGTTACTGCGAGGAGTGATTTTCTTTCTCCCTCATTCGACCCTTTTTCTCTCGCGCATCATTCGAGTTTGACGAACGAAGAAAATGAAAAAGTCCTCGCGAGAGCGTCGGCGATGTTTCGAACGAGGAGACGAAAAGATAAAAAGTCACGGTCAGCAAGGAAATCGTTTACAAAATCCGAATTCGCGAGTGAAGAACGAAATTCCTGGAGGCGCGAACGCGGCGACTGTTCGTAGCGGTCCAATTGCAGACTAAGAATGTGAAGAATCGGTGCCGAGCGTTTTTCATATTTGTAAAAAAATTAACTCGAGCGATAACCGCGCGACTTATTCGCGAACGCGAAAGAAAATAAAATCGACCGATGCACCCACGTTCCGACTCTGCCTCACGATGGTCACCGCGCTCTTCGCTCTTGTCCCCCGATTCGCCTTTATACTTTGCGCTATATTTTTTCGCTCTTCGCTTTTTTATATCGATAACGTATGTAGTACACGAATGAAATATCCGAATTTCGTGCCGAGCGTTCGAACAATCGGTAGCGCGACGAAATGAAACTGACGAAAAAAAAAAAAAAACCGACGTAAAAGGTAATTGTACAGATTTTTAATGGCATTTTTACTCAGTATAGAAAAGAAAAAAAAAGAATGTTTATGAATACGAAGCACTGATAGAGGATATAAAATTCGCCGAGATCGAGGAATATTCCGTAAATTGCTGACCGTGAGGAGAAGAACAATCGAGGGCTCCCAGTGACCGGGAAATATTTGTACATAGAGAAGCGAGAACGAGGGAAGGCAAGCGCGAGTCCATCCGCGATGTAACAAAGGCTATCGATTAATTAATTGATTAGTTGCCATGATAACGTACGATGTTGTCCCTCTCCGACGTGACTCTCGTGTGTTTTATTATATTTACAAGTTATCTGACAATGCGGGAGAGAAAGTAAAGAGAGCGAGAGGAAGCAGGAGTCTGACTGATAGACGGCTGAGGCCCGAATGACGGGTTTCCGTGCGCCGGGAAGCTCCCGTTACCGTATACGCTGGCAAATGCGCTTTTAAAAACGCCATTCGGACCTCAGCCCAAGTATGATAAGTTTCGAAGCGAGAACGAAGATACGGGACGAGCGAGTGCGGGTCGAGTGTAATTAATTCGATCGAATAAGTAATCGTACAAAGTGTATCGGGCGTTGTTGCGAATGATCCTTCCCCATTCAACAGACGAAAGAATAAAAATAAGTTTTCGTATGTAATCGTCACAAAAAATTGTTCGTCAACTTTATATTCATTGATTGATGACGTCTTAAGCGATTGATCGATTGGTTCACTGTAATTCAATTTACCGAGTACTCGAACGAATTTTTCATTTATTTGGGAATGTACAAAAAGGAATTGATCGAGACGTCGAGCGATTCACCGTCGTTGAAATCGATTCCGCGTGTTTGCATAATAATAATAATCTGTATCTCGTGATCTTTAAAATTCAATTTTACTTTACATTTTTTTTTTGTTACTTTCTTTCTTCTTTTTTGTTTTTAATACAAAATGTACCGGTCCGGACAACAGACAGACAAGTCGAGAAAGAAGATCCTGCAAAGACGTTCTTTTTTTCACAACTGCACCGAAATAATCAGTCGAAATTTTTAAAGCCGGTTACATCGATATTAATATTAAAATGAATGGAGAAAATATTTGAACGCGATGTACAATATCAAGTAAAATCGATATTATGCGTTTACTTTATACATATATATTATATATAATATATACATTATGTATATAATATATATATTAAATATATCACCACGCGGTGTATACATTTTTTTCCCTCGAACAAATTTAAACACAAATTTTTATAAAAACGAGAAAAAAGTGAATAACATCGGTGGGCTCTGTAAGGAAAATGACGAACTGTGTAACAATAGGCAAGATTTTAAAGAGCATCAAGTACATATAAATATATAAATATAT
Organism: Cremastinae sp. A BG-2022a; assembly: GCA_030522545.1. Classification (NCBI taxonomy): domain Eukaryota; kingdom Metazoa; phylum Arthropoda; class Insecta; order Hymenoptera; family Ichneumonidae; species Cremastinae sp. A BG-2022a. The sequence goes on from JAPYYW010000704.1 coordinate 63,579, forward strand.
TACATCTAAGCGAATTGGTAAATTTTTTATATATTTTCTGTCTTTCCAAACTCGTGTCTCATTCGACGAATTTTGTTCTTTGTATCAAACGAATAAAGACCAGAGTGGCTGGAAAGCGGTTCGGTTGTATTTCAAGGGAAACAACAGAGAATTTTCGTGCGACGATAATCTTCATATAATTATTCATTGGTTTTGTACTGTAAATCTTAATGCTCTTCGACGACTTTTTTTTTTCTCTTTTCCTGGCAATGATGAGGTATACGCAGAGTGATATGAATGAATGTTATATGGATACAAGTGTGTTGTAGAAGTGCGAAGAATATTTAATTAAATAAAATTAAAATTTAGACGAACATGGGTGTTTGTAGGAGGAAAAATGCAATGTCCCGTTATTTTCTGTACGCGGTCGCGACTGAAAAAGACGTCGGAAGGAAAAAAAATTTACTCTGGTGTCTAACAATGAAAAGCAGCACGACGATTAAAAATCTTGAACCATTAACACACATTATTCTATTGCAAAACAATAATATACATTCATATTTTTAAAAAAATTAAATATCAACACCACAACGGAGCTTAAATTTCTATCAAGTTTTTGCACATTTAAAAGACATTAAAATTAATAAAAAAAAAAAACAGAACATGATAAATATATGTTCTTCGTTGGACGGAAAAATTCGACTTTGGCTTGAAATTATCGCTACTTGTTTTTTACGTTCATTGGGAATATTCTCTGCAGTTAAATTCGGATGGGTGACGAGGACTTGGATCGCTAATAAGACCCTGTTTAAAATTTACGGGCCGACGACTTCGGCCTTCAGTCGTGCAGCCAGGGCTTTCCGGACCTGAATAATCGATGGCTCCGGTATTTGCGAGGTCCCAAAGTCCTGAGTCCCGTGGATACTCGCCTCCGCCGCAACCCTCGCCGAACCAGGACGCGCTTTCGTCATCTCGAGTCGCTGACTGCGCGCCTGCTTCTTCAACGCAACGAGTTTGTCTCGACGAGCTTTCAGATAATCCTCTCTTTTCTTCATGTCTTCCGGGCTCTCTTCCTAAAATACTCAAATAAAATTGAAGCTGAACGATTATTTTTCAGTACAAAATGATCTATTTTTTGTTGTTTTTTTTTTACTTCTTTTTTCAAACAATTCATATACCAATTCATCGTTCTTACCGCATATTTTTTTGGCAGGTCCTCCGAGAGTCGAAGACTCTTAACTTTCGGCTTGTGACTCTTGGTTGGAATCGGTTGGAGAGGCGCGAAACTTTTCAACTCGGGAATTTTATCGTTCTCCGATTCGCCGGCGTCAGAAACCTGCGATTTCTTCCCCTCGGAGTTCCGTCGTCCCGGTGACCAAGTTCCCGAAGATTGCGTCGACGCCTTCAGGGCTTGGTCCAGGAGCACTTTTTCGTTCTGGTACTTCGAGGCGAGTCTCTCGTGTTCCTCCTCCAGAGCCATCGCCTCTTTCATACCTGGCTCCTCTTCCTGCTCTTCCATTATTTGCTTCCTGCGTTCATAAAATTCGGTTCGAGTTTTAAAAATAGTAAATTTATTTAATTAAATAATGAATGAAAAATTATTTATTTTCTGCAAGGTACAATTATCACTCTCTAATATTTTTTTCCATAAAGTGACTTCAAATCGATATAATCTTAGATAAAAAGTGATTCAGTTCAATTTTGAAATATTATAATAATATAATTATTTTATTATTTTACTTGATATGTACGCATAAACGAGTTTTTCTTTCTTAATTGATGAACTAGATGGAGAAACTGCTTAAAATTTGGTGACAAATTTTGAGTATATAATTCTTGAGATCTAATTGAGGTCTGACATAAATTTTGTGCAGATGGTAATATTTAAACAAAATTTACAGCCGAAATAAACATTTCTCCCATTCACTGTCATGTATAAGCCTAGTTAAAAAAGAAATATTTTCTAAAATACGACGTGCGATTGATCGACTTGAAATTTGAACCATTTACGTTTTTTTTTAATTTGTGATTTGTTTTTTTTTAAATTTGAGTTGATAGTAACATTTTCAAAAGTACTACCGAAATCTTTTAAGGTAGTTCTATCAAAAAATTGATTTCCTAGGATTTTGTTAAAAAATTGAATAAACATTTTTGGATACAATTATAGTATATTATAGTATACAATTATAGTATAGTGTATTGTAATTGTATATGTTAAATTTTAAGAGGTTTCATTACGTAGAACTCGAGATATATTTATTGTCAAAAATCACTATATTTTCTGCAGTCTTCCGTAAGAGCACGTGTTAAACATTGCAATCTTGAACTCTTAATATCTTGACTTCTCTGGGTAGTAAAACTTGTTGAAATTTTGCACAGCTCTTTATTGTACTTCGAAGAAGTTTCCTCAAGTTTAAAAAAAAATCCTAAGATTATGATTTTTTAATTGTCATACATACGTAACAAGTACAGGTCACCTTGGATTTTGACTTTAAATTTTGAATATGTTGTTCTTGAAACAATTTGCAACAGCTTATTTTTTTAATTGACTTAAGCTCAAATACCACGTGGTATAAAGATAAATTTTGAGATAAAAACTTTTGATTTGACTGCACCGATAGAATAACTACACCTTATTAAGGTAGTGCAACAGAAACAATCTATTCAAAAGTTTGTCCTTATGTGTTAACTAAAATGTAAAATCATCACACGAAATTTCTTGAGACAGAAATTATTCAAAAATTGCACAGATCTTCGTTAGCATTGTGTTAAAGTGTTTGCAAAATTTAAAAAGGCTAAACCATGTAGTTATTTAGATATTAATTTTTTTTAATTGCTACTTTTAACATGGGCTCTTATGGAAGATTCGAAAAAGCAACGACTTTCAATGTATATAAGATCTCGATTTCTTGATTGGTGAAGCTTTGTAAAATTTGACACATATTTTTATGTGACATTAAGGTATTTCTACCGCGACAGTCCGTTCAAAAATTTGCTTCCTATGTAAAGTAAAGGTAAAATCATGAGTTGAAATTTTTTTGTATAGATTTTTTTAAAAAACTTGATAAACCTTCTTTGATGCTGTATAAAGGTTGGTGCCAAATTTTGAAAGGTTTCTCTACCCAGATATCAGGATATTTCATGTTGAAAATCACATTTTTT
>JAPYYW010000705.1:0-43233 GCA_030522545.1 Cremastinae sp. A BG-2022a
ACTTTGTTGAGAAACAAATTTGCATTTTAATTCAACAATATAAGCATAGTTTCAACGAGTAAAGAATAAAATTATTCATTGATGAGAATTTATGGGAAAAATATTTTTAGCACTGTGCTGGTTCGATCAAATATTTGAGCAAAGTTAGATTAGCCTGAGAGGGTGAATATAACGTCATACCAAAAAAAATGTGTATTTTTAAAATCAGTATATCATAAATTAAAAATAGATTAAGTAACAATTAAAATTATCTGAGCGAGTAGACAACAAATTATCGAAAGTTAATAATTCAATGGAAAACATTGGTTTGGTCCAATGTTTGCCAAGCGAAATAATTGAGCGGAATTCGATTAGCCCGTGAGGATGTAATAATTAATACGGGATGTTTGCCGTTTTGTGGAAATGGAAAGCAGTGCCCGTGCATGGGAAAAGAGACGCGGAGACGCATCGTTCCTGTGCGAGTATTTTAATATCGATCCTGAATTTATAAGCGTCGAAACTCTGCGCCAGCACACGCGTCTCTCTTATCGCGTGCGACCGAACAGTATTCAAGGTATTCATTTGCGCAAGGTAACGCACAGTACCACGAAGGATCTAGTACACTGACCGAGAGAGAAAGAGAGAAAGAGTACAGCAAAAATGTCGTCGTGTAGATCAAGAACTCCTGGCCAACAATCGATTTCGTTTGACCCTGATGGAACTTTTGTTTTTGCTCACTGTTTCTCATCATCTAAAACCCTCGACCTTTTAATCTCTCTCGTTTACTCTTGTTTCAATTTTTTTTCAGTACTTTTGAATAAATGTTGAACTTTCTTTTTTGCAGTTTAGTCTTGTTTCAATTTTTTTTCCATCAGTACTTTTGAATAAATGTTGAACTTTCTTTTTTGCAGTTGTATAGTTTTTAATTGGAAAATGCATGAAAAAATGCATTCATGTAGATATAGTGATGTTATATAGTGTAGAATGTGTCAGACGTCAATCGATTCCGATTGACCCTGGAGGTTTGCTGTTTTTGCTTTCTCTCAGTGGAATCGACCAAACTTTCAATCTCCTTCAATATCTGCTGTATTTCATTACCTTACGATTTAGGTAAAAACTTTTTTTTTACAATAATTTTATTGTCGTTTGAAGATTTTTAATTATAAAGCTTACATAATGTATGATTTTAATTATATAAAATGCATCAAAAATCGATAAATGTCAAATAGATACTCATGTAGATTAGATTACTCATAAAGTAATTTCGATTTTTGCTCACTATGACTCAATAGATATTTCTTTTTTTTCCAGATATTTTTAATTTTAATATATTTTTAAGAATTTGTATGTCAATTGTTTTTTTTACACTGCAATTTTATTATAAGTGTTTAAAATAGGTTTTCAACCGTAAAATACATTAAAAATTGTATTTAACTTATGGCATTGGAAAATAGCAATGCAATATGGATAGAGAATCCTTGGATGGCGATCGATTCTGATTGACCCTCGAGAAATGTCAGATCTTGCTCACTGATATTGCTCAAAGGAATTATCCACCCAGCCATTCAAGCTCTTTCTTAAATATATGCAGGGATGGGCAGAGCTCGATACTTTTCTGAGAAATGAAAATTTTTCAATAGATAATCTCTATTGCCTCTTTGATGAAATGAGCATCACCCATTGAAAAATTTTCATTTCTCAGAAGAGTATCCAGCTCTGCCCATCACTGAATATATGCATCAATCTGATACCTTACAATACATATGACAACTATTTTGTATTACAGTGTCACTTTGGTGCTTTTTACTATAAATTTATATTTTTACTCGGTATTTTTAATCAATTAAATCAACTTACTCTTTAAGCTTTTTAACGTGGTTCTATCAAAAAATCATTTTCTTAGGATTTTGTTAAAAATTTTCAAGAACCTTCTTTGATACAATGTGCAACTGTATATTAAATTTGAAGAGGTTTCACTACGTAGAACTCGAGATATTTATTGTCAAAAATAATCACTATTTTCTGCAGTTTCTCATAAGAGCACGTGTTAAATATTGCGATCTTCAACTCTAGACATTTTGACTTTTCTGGGTAGTGGAACTTGTTGAAATTTAGCACAGCTCTTTATTGTACTTCAAAGAAAATTCCTCAAGTTTTTTAAAATAATCTTAATAAGATTATGATTTTTTTTTAATTTTTCCACATCCGTAGCAAGTACAGGTCACCTTGGGTGAGCTTTAATTTTGAGTATATTGTTCTTGAAACAAATTGCAACAACTTTTCTTAATAAACATAAGCTTAAAAATCACATGGTACCGAGATAAATTAAGATAAAACTTTTGATTTGACTGTATCTAAATATCTCATCCAATTTAAATATATACTTTAAAATTTGTATTATAACCACTCTGAACTATATTTTTATCGTAGGCTTACTTTCACTATTGACTATCAACTGTAGAATGAATTCAAAAATTTATTCAAAAATAAACGAAAAAGTAGCCTTAATGCCACAGAAAAAAAAAATTTCTGGATTCAGTTCAACCCTGTTAGAATTTTTGACTTCACTCACTGCCCTGAGTAAGATCCCCTATACCTTCTTAATCTTTGAATCTACTTGTATCTTCCACTTGACTCCTACGAAATTTACTAGAATTAAAATATTTTTTTTCAATTTCACCAAATATGATTAGTGAAATCGAAAATTTCTTTTTAATTTCTATTAACCAAAAAAAATGGTACAGATGAATGCTGACGAAGTGACAACGAGATCACATCGTTAATTCGTTTGAAGCCCACAAATCCCCAAATGTATTTTCCCAGAAATTTTGGAGCGTGAAGTTGAAATTGGATCGATATGGCCATTGGAACGTTGAGATTGTAGCGTTTTGGGAGTAAGCGATATAGGAGGCGATGTTGACGTTTGAAATAAGTCGAAATGTCCTTTTGGCTGGTGGCAATCGATTTAACTTGCCGGTGGAATAGACGTACGCAGAGGGAGGTTGGCGTGAGCGTAGCCTCGGTTGTCTCGTGAATGCAGGATGCCCAAAGCTGTTACATTAAGTGTATAGTATATATATATATATATATGTTGATGCTCAGGGCAGAGGAGCGAGGACTCTCCCTCTCGAGCTGCTGGGGCGCATACCACCGAACAGCCAACTGGATCAGAGTCAACGCCACCTTTCCATTTACTCCCCTGTTATCTTACATTTAGCTCAAAGAGAAAGAGCCGCCCGGATAGAAATGCCGCCAGACATCGGGAGAAAGAAAAACATGGAGGAGAGTGCATCCTTGTTTTATCTCTCCACTTCCTATTCCCTCGTTCCATATACTCATCGCTATCCCTCTACTTTTCCCTCAACAAAAGAAACATCCTCCATCCCCCACCTGCTTCTACTTTTCCTCTCGACTATATGGGCTAATGCACTCCGTTTCATCAACTCGGAGCAAACATTTATTTTCGGCTCCTCCAGCAACGTCCAATCTCGCCTTTTCAACACTATCGAGTTGAGCAACAATAACTCTTTCGTACTTGCCATTTTTTCACTAAAATAATAATCCGCATTTGATTGATTTATTGATATACTGAGGAAGATTGGTTGAATCAAATAAATATGTATGTTCGGTTGATGTTTTATTCATTCAGCGGTAGCATAGTCAAATTAATTCATTGTCCATTTTAGTGATCGCATTTCAAGTTTTTAAAATCTAAATATGTATTTTAAGGTAGTTCTATATAGTTTTATCGATTATTTAGGATTTTGTTGAAAATTGGTACAGTCGTACTTTGATATACTACACGTATGCGTATACCAAATTTTAAGAGGTTTTATCATGTAGAAATTGAGATATTTATTGTTAAAAATCTCAATTTTCAATGCTCTCCCACAAGAGACCGTGTTAAATATTGCCATTTTCACTTCTAAATATCTTGAAATCTAGATGGTGAACCTTCTTAAAATTTAGCATAGCTCTTTATTGTACTTCAAAGAAGGGTGTTTTTTTTCAAAATAGGAGGTCATTAATTTTTTAATATAAATATTTTAAGTTATATTAAATTATCGAGAGATAAAAAATTCGATAAATCGCAAGGAACAAGAAGAAAAAAATTATTTAATATTTCAACCCTTAATATAAGAGAGCGATTCTTTCAAGGTAGGTGGTCGAAAATTTTTGAGAACATATGTGTTTAGAATTATATTAAATTATCTGGAAATAAAAAAATTGATAAATTGCAAGAAACACAACGAAAAAAATTATTTAATATTTCAACCCTTAATTTAAGAATGTTTCTTTTCAGATAGGTGGTCGGGAATTTATTAGTATACGTATTTTTAGTTATATTAAATAATTGAGAAATAAAAAATGTGAGAAATCGCATATAAGGTAGCGAAAAAATTTTCTTTTTATATCTCAACCCACGAATGAAGTGACTTTTTTAGAACTGATCCTTTTGAAATGTGAAGACTTTCATTTTTATGACTTTTTGAAGAAAAATCAAAAAAAAATTTCGCTCATTTCCAACAGTCCAAACTTCAAAGTCTTTATATAAAGCGGTTGGTCCGCTTCGTAGAAAAGAAGAGTGAAGAGCCCGGAGAGGAGCCCGATCCGTAAACTTGATTAAACTGCTGATTCAAGTACATTAGAAAAAGAATATTTTCTGTCTATTAAGGAGGTCCGCAGGTCGCGCGAAAAGAATGCCGGGGTAATCGACGAAGGAAACAGACGCGAGAGTAATAAAAGAGAAGAGCGAGCGAGACGGAGAGGCGTAGTAAGAAGACTCTCGTAAATTTCGATTAGCGGTAAAAGCAATTAGCTCGCAGTCTCGAGGCAAGTTTCAGCCGAGGATCTTGCTACGAAGAAAATCTGCGTATACATGTACTTTTCCTTACATATGTACGTACATACGTACAGGATAGAAAACACAAAGGAGACGAAGCGTGGCGTGTGCTCCCTCATCCCTTATTCCAGCACGCCTATCTCTCCTCTCCTGGTGTCTTGAATATCAGCCGATCGTTTCGCACCCTGTACTTTCCAAAACCTTGGCATTCCTCTCGAGCTCGAGGACACCCATATTACGCTTTTCCTCAGCATTTATTCTCCATTCGTGAAAAAAAAAGTATAGCCAGACATTCTTCCACGTCGAGCTTCTTGAATGGGAAAACTTCCAGCACTCTGGATTGCACGATATTATATATATTTTTATTTTGAATTCTTTCAAAGTAAATATAATGATGAATGGTACTTTTTTTTTACGTATTTTTGATGTTGATCCGTTGTCCTTGATGTTGGGTGGAAAAAAGTGCTGAGCACGTGAGAAACTTCCTGGGAGACCTTGATGTACTTTCCTGTACATTGTCACACACCCATGAACTTTCTGTAGAAGCTTGACATTTTTCCAGATTCTAAGAATGTCATTCTCTTTTTTATTTCCTTGACTTTCAAGTCTTCATTCTTAAGAAAAGAAGCAATCGTCTCTCGCGTTTTAAGGATGCCTATCAAAAATGTCTATCAAATGAAAAATGTATCATTTTGGGATCGAACGATTGAATAAGTTTCCAGCTACAAAATCCACACAAAAAACCTGCCTTTGCCGACCATTTAATAAAAATATTCGTAATTGAAAATTCGATTTTTTACATATTGAATAGATGCTAGAACACAATTTCCTACCTTTATTTTTAAAAAATAATTGTTTTGCACATAAGTAAATCTTTATAAAAACTATTTATTATATTCATTAAACGGTTTTAAACCTGTAGAACAAAGAAAAACTTGAGGCATCGGGCCTTTTGTAGTAATTACTAACGATAAATAACGATAAAACATCACCCAGAGCTCTATATAGTAATACGCCAATCATCGAAGAACAATTTTAATTAAAGTTTTAACGTTACTAAATATACTTTTTGGATCACCACAATAATTCTTAATCCCTAAAAACTTGATCCTTTATTTTAGTATTCACTAATTGCAGTAAAAAGCATGTTCAAAAAATATTCGTAAAAAGTATTCAACTTGACTTGGAAGATATCCTTAAGGCAGTTCTATCATACAACCGTTTTCTTAGGACTTTGTTGAAATTTTGCAAAAATCTTCTTTGATACAATGTCCAATTTCTTATTTATAAAGTAGAACTGTCACGTTTAGAATGAAATAGACCTTCTGAGATTCTGATTGGCTCTTAAAAATTTCTTTTTGTTTCGATGGTGATTCCAACCAAATTCATAGATGTAAATTGACAGTTTGCCCAAAAAAAAACTGATAGATTCTCAAAACGTCAATCTTTAACCAAAGTTAGCACGCGCGAAGCGCTTATCGCATCGCCTAGTATACATTAAATTTTAAAAGATTTCACTTCGTAGAACTCGAAATATTTAATGTCAAAAATCACTATTTTTTGTACTGACCCATAAGGCCACCTGCTAAATATTGCAATCTTCAACTCTTGATATCTTGACTTCTGGATTGTGGAACTTGTTGAAATTTGGCACAACTCTTTGAAGTACATTTAAAAAGTTAACTTTACTTTTAATAAAAATCCTAAGATTTTGATTTTCCTTGATTCGCATACATACGTAACAATTATAGGTCACCTTGGATGACCTTGAATTTTGAGTATGCTATTCTTGAATCAATTAGCAACAACTTTTCTTAATAATTTTTTTTAAACTACATGGTACGGAGATAAACTGCGATAAAAAATTTTTATTTTACTGTACTGATATAGAACTACCTTAAGTCTCCTGAATGAGAACGTTCATTGCTGAATTAGGATAGAGCGGGACTGCTTGAATAAATGTTCGCATAATTTAGCTTTTCTTTTGAAACATTAAGCATTTAATTTACTTGTTATCTGCGCCATTATATAGATACGTAATATATCGATATACATATTTTGAGGAAAAAAATGAAAGGCATGTTGAAAATTGACAAACAAATGGAACGTGATCAATCTTTTTTTAGGGGGAGAGCAAACGAGAAAGAAAAAGCGATAAAAGAGAAAAAGAGTCGAGAATAAAAAAGAAAAGGCTGTTATTACCGATGATTGATAGAACACCGAAGAAAAATGTTAAATTGTCAGGATAAATTGGAAGATTATCTGGTAGGGAGACGAAAATGAATATCGTTTGTGTTCTGGCGTATCTCATTACCATATTCCTCGTTATAAATTTGAATACAATCTTCTCACGGAGCTTCATCAATAGACTCGCGACTCGTCTTTAGCAGTAATCTTTACTCGCGCTGATATAATTTTCACCTCTGCAAAAAATTTCGTCGCCTATCATTCACTCTGGATTATCGATTTCATGTGGAATATTATTGTTATTTTTCCCCCTTTTTCTCACATCAAGCTAATAAATTTTATATGAATAATACATAACTTGTCATTTACAGCAATCTCTTATTCATCAATATTATTTTTATTTTTCCGCATGAAATTTCGTCTCGTCTTTTTTTTTATACAGACGATGAATTATGATGAATTTGTGAAATTTATACTTTACTGCGAAGCCATGAAATTGTCAATTTTTCTCCTGTTAATTGTATTATTCATGATCAGTTTGTGTATGTACTTTTTAAACAATTTTAACGATCAAAGATGAAAAATTTAGTGAAAATGTTTTTCCCACATTTTGTAACTTATTATCAATAAATCAAACATATAAATAAATAAATTGAAATAAATTTGTTATAGTTATGTCACCGCGTTCTTCATTTACATTCAGTACAAATATGTATATGAATATAGAAATTTCAATATTTCAGACTGTGATAACTACGCAATCTTTTTAGTGAATAACTTTCGAATATGACGCACGACCTTTTTATATAATATCGAAACATCATATAAAAAATGTAGCCACTTGTCACCATTTTTGAAATCACTTCAATTTACCCTTTTATAGGAAAAATCGATGTTTATTTTTCGCTCTCAGCTGTCGAATTCGAGTAAAATATTTTTGTATTCTCACCTCCGATGGACAGATAGTGAATTATATCTTCATAAAAGATTCACGATACGTCCTTCACAGCAATCTTTATACTCGTCGACGTCATTTTTTTCCTGAGCAAAAAATTTCGATACTTTTTTCCTTCGTTGTATGGATTGTTGAATTCAAGTACAGTATTTTTCTATTCTCACCTTTTGCATATTTTAAAGTGTATATTATGTTGAAATGTATAGTTGAAGAAGTGTATTCTTATTTACAAGATTCACGAGTCATTTCCCACATAAATATCCATTCGTCGTTGTAATTTTTATTTGAAATATCCTTCGCTCTGAATTGTCAAGTGCGAGCCCAATATATTTTCCTATTCTCATCTCTTTCTTGAAAATAAATTATAGGTGTGCATAAAAAATTCACGAATCATCCTTCGCAGCGATGTTTATACTCGTTGATGTAACTTTTACCTGAGCAGAAAATATCTAAGTTTCTTCTTTCCTCGGGATTATTAAATTCAAGTTATACAATAATGTTCTTTATTCGTTTATTTCATGCTTAGTGATGATAAAGTGATCCCACTATTGCAGTCCCCAGAGTTTTTCTTTCACTGTTTGGTCGAGAGAATACTGCTCTGGAACTCGGTGACTCATTTACTATAGAGCCAGAAACTTGTCAAAGAGGAGAAATATTTCTTTAAAAAACATTTTTGAAAGAAGAGAAGTTTTCTTCAAAAAAAGAGAATTTTCTGGAAGGAAGAGACTTATTTTTCAAAAAAGAAAAATATTGTTCAAAAAAGAGATACATATATTTGGTTGACCGAAATTTTGAGGGACTATAACGGTTCTGATGACGAGCGGAAATTCCAAAGGACTCGGAGACAGGGATGAAATTGGAGGAGGGAGAGGGAGGGAGAGAGGAAATGCGAATTACTGGAAACGCCAACGACAGAGCGCGCAACCTTCAATTAGACATTGACTACATAGCTCGAGAGCCTCTGCGTGACAATGTGTTAATTAAATCATGAAAACGAGTAGCTCCGATATCCATTCCCAATTTCAACGATTTTTCATCTGAAGAGGACTTTCTACCAATTTTCCCATCCATTGTACACTTCCAGATTTTCGCCTCTCAACTTTTTCTTTCATTCAGAATTTTCTATTCTATTTTCCAGTTGCAATCATTCGACGAATATTGTTAACTGTTTATTTTTTATTAATTATATGAATTACTGAAAAGAAGGTGACAAAATTAAGAGCCTGTTCAATCTTCTTTTTTTTACATTTTTTGTGACACATTTTTAATAATTTGGATCGCAATTACTCTTTACTTTCACAATTTTCCCTTACATTTTGTACAAACAATCAACGATCATAATTAATTATAAATTAGAATTATATGTACAAGTAATAATTCGGTTGCTGTGCGGCCGCTTTTTAACATTTTTGAACTTGTATTTTACTGTTAATTACTTGTATTTACTGTTAAATCCAAGAATTCATGTTGAAAAATTGAAAAAACTGATCGAAAAGTCAGTTTTTTGGCTTATTCAATATGAATTCTTGGATTGTGCCCCGAATAATTATTAATTTCGTTATCTAAGAGAAATTTCCGATTGAATAGGCTCTTAAAATCGAAAAAAAAGAAATTTGGTGAGCCACACTGGATCTTGTACAATCATGAAATTTTCAATTAGCGATGTCTTACCTTTCTCTTGACGAAATCAGCTTTATTAAGGGTGATTCGTGGAGACGATGCGAATCTCCCTAATTTTCTGCTCAATATGTTCCGTGGGCCTCGCACTTCACTTCACCACCACACCATACAAGAAAACTCAATATTTTTTGTATTTTTTAGAATCAAGTTAAAAAACGAATCATCGAATATTATATGGGTATACATGAAAATATATAGGACTAAAAATTTATGATAAATCTAATTATTCGAAGCAAAACCGCCATTAAAAAACTGTTTGTTCGAATTTAAAGACTGCGTACGTTTAATGTAAGGGAAATTATACTATGTAGATTAAAGTAGTGGGATCGAGATTATTTGCATCAATTGGATAGCATTTTCGTCCACACCGACATTTTTTTGAAGTATTTCGAAACGATATTATAAATTTAAAACACTAAACACTATTCACTTTTCGTATGATTGAAAATTTACTGAATCTCACACTCAGTTGAACTTGTCAAATTTCAACGAAATGTTTTTCGGTAACGAACTGCCTTGCAAAATCCGACACGTCGACACTTTATATCGGTCTACTGATTCCAAATTCAGTCGAAAATTCGAATAATTAAGGCCGTGTTCGATTTTTTCCTCAATCTCAACTCATCACAATGGATACCTATAATCGAGGTATATATTCTCGAAAATTTGGAATTTTTTTTTCTCGTTACACCCGACGAACTTTCTCTCTTCTTTTTTTTAAATGTTTACGATCCCCAAACTATTCAGGTATATTTGTTCACGTCCAAGACTCGTTTGTTAAATACTTAAATAAAATTAGCAAAATTTTTTGAATTTCTTTTGTTTTTCGATTTTTGAAGCATAGGGAAACACGCGGCCGATTTTTTTCCTTTTTGACATGTTTCAATTGATATTTTGCTATTCTTCTAGACGCATACTTTATACAACATCACATAATGCGCTCTATTCCAATTAATCGACTAGAGGCCTCATGTCTTTTCTTTTTTAATATAAAACTAAGAAATATATATTATAAATTATAAGACATTGATCGATGATTTGTTTCTCTGATTCCAGATGCTGAAATTGTGAATAAATCGAAAGAATCTGTTTTGAAACGAAAGAAGAAAAAAAAAGAGAGAAAGGGAAATTGAATAAAGAAAGGACGAATAGAGGAAAGGGGTTCGAAACCGTAAAACGTTGCTATCGGAGGTGACTTTTTAAACTTGGAAAAAATGGACACCCTTTACACGGGATCGATTCACAACTTTGCGAGACCGCACGGGGCGATCGCCAACGGGATATCGATGGGACTCGCGGCGAACCTCGACCAGGACGGAGTTCTTAGTCTCATTGTTGTTCTCGGCGGAAGTCTCTCCCTGGTCGCCCTAGTATTCGCCTTCATCACTTACAGGTAACGATTTAAACTATTAATAACTCGACAACAATGCTTCGTACAAATTTTTATGGTTTTATTTTTTTATTATTCCCAGCACGACAATGTTTGGACTATACAACTCTTATACGACTCTTTACAATCGTTATACAATTTTTTGATACTTATAAAAATAAACATTCTTTAGAATATTCCCAATTTTTACCACTAAATATCGAAAAAAACTTTAATACTGAAAATGAAATATTCGAATATTTGAAATACGGAAAATGAAATGAACTACTAGAAAAAGATCTCATATTTGATTTATACCGAAAAAAATGCAATTGAAAGAGCAAAATTTTTGAAATTCCAAGATCGTAAAAATTTTCTGGGGTTTGGGGAAGCCTTGCGTAGGGTCCTAGGGTTAATGAGTGTGAAAAAATATTGGGCCATATACTAATGAATATGAAAAAAACAAAACTAGTAATTCCGAAGATGACAAAACATGGTTTAATTTCTTCACTAAAATTAGTACTTTGTTGCCATGTCCTTGGCAGCGATCACAGCAGCACATCGTGCTTTTTCTGATAGATAGCATATTTCCAATATTACGTGAACTTTTTTCCTTATTCAATTAATTTTAATACTATTACTCGGATTATTATTTTCGTGTGTTTCACCATCGTAGCAGAAAGTATACTGATTTTTCATTGTTCTTTTTATATTTTGAACTAATACGAAAGAAAATGTGAACAAACCGCACGACCAGAGCCAAGTGGCCCAATTCTGCACAGTGACCAAACATATGCAACGCAGTACGTATAAAAAAATAATACACTACGCTGCTATCCATTCCCTAGCTTTATTAAAATGATAAAAAGTTTCAAGTATTGAATATTTTATCGAATAAATGAAAAAAAATTGGCCCGAAATTTTTGCACACTACTGTATATGAAGCTTTTCAAAAATTTTACTTTAATTAGAAAACTAATTACTTAGATATATATTGAACAAAATAGCAACTTAACACTCGTACTCTTTTGGAATATTACAGAAAATAGCAATTTTTAACAATTAATATCTTAATGAGGAGTTTCCTAATCCTCGTGAAATTTTTACACAAAATTTTGGAAATATTGTTTAATCCTATGTTAAAAAAGACATGAAGCTTCTAATCGATTCATCGGAATAGAGCGCATTATGCGGAGCGTATTAACTATTGGCTAATCTGTACTCATTTTTAAAAAAAATCAACGTTCGATGCTTTAGAAATAATGACCTTGATTTTAAAATCATTAATTTCGTTTTGCAAAAATTTTTGGGAATTTCCAATTATGAAATCGATATCGTCAAGGACACGGAACGATATCGCCACTTGAAATTTTGAAATCTTCCTATTTTCGATTCTTGAAAAATCAGTCTGAAGGTCCTTGAATACGCCAAATTTTCTCAGCTTACTTTTATTATAACTTGTACGTTTAATAATATAAGAAAAACTTGTGACACGATTTTCTATCGAATATACCTGGAAAAATATATCTGAATAGTTCGGGGATCGTAAATATGAAAAAAAAAATGGAAAGTTCGTCGAGCGTAACGAGGAAAAAAAATTTTCAAATTTTCGTTAATTGCTCGGTCATTAATTGTTTCCATGGTGATCGGTCGAGGTCGAGGGAAAAACCGAACACGATCTTGATTTTATTTTCATTTTAGACTCAATTTGGAATTAGTAAGCCGGTATAAAGTGTCGGGATAAGACGTGTCGGGCTCGCCAGGTAGTTTGTTATGGAAAAACATTTCGTAGAAATTCGACAGGTTCAATCGAGTGTCACCTCCAGACATTTTCAATCATACGAAAAGTGAATAGTGTTTTGTGTTTCAAATTTATAATACCGTTTTAAAATACTTTTAAAAAATACCGGTGTGGGTGAAAGTCCAATTGATGCAAATAATCTCTTTATTCTATTTTATTCTTATTATTATTTCATTCATTACATCAAACGCATGCAGTCTTTTAAATTCGAATGAACTTTTCATTTATCAATATATCATATTCGATGAATTGTTTTTTAATTTGATTGTAAAAAATACAAAAAATATTGAGTTTTTGATCGTGGTGGTGTATAAAGTGCGAGACCCATGGAAAATATTAAGCAGAAAATCAGGCAGATTCGTATCGTGTCTATGAATCACCCTCCATAAAGCTGATTTTGTCAACAGAAAGGTAAGACATCGCAAATTAAAATTTTCGTAAGTCTACGAGACCCAGTGTGACTCGCTAAATTTCTTGAAATTTTTTTTCGATTTTAAGAACCTATTCGATCGGAAATTCCCTGTAGATAACGAAAATGATAATTATTTTGGGCAAAATCCAAGAATTCATTGAATGAGCAAAAAAACTGACTTTTGAATCAGTTTTTTAAATTTTTTAATATATGAATTCTTGGATTCTGTCTCGTATGAGTAACATTTTTGTTATCTACAGGAAATTTTGCAATAAAATATTTTATTTTAAAAGAGATATGAAGCTCATAATCAGTTCATCGGAATATAGCGTATTATGCGAGGTTATATGAAATATTCACCCAGAAGAATTGCAAAATATGATTTCAAGGTGGTCGAAAAGGAAAAAGTGGTCGGGCTATGATAATTATGAATCTCTAAAAACCTCACCATTTATTTTAGTATTCTGAAATTACAGTGAAAAGCAAGTTCCAAAAAAACATTTGTAAAATGTATTCAACTTGACTGCAAAGATATCCTTATTGACAAATGGCAACCTAAAAAAACATATTATATACAATTTAAACTTTTCCTTGAATATTTAGTACAGGATTACAAATTCATCATTACTATTCTATTATATTCGTTGGTTCAATTTTATCACCATTCACCGTCTTGGATCGAGCTCATCAACGTCGAGTCTCATTTTTATTCCTTTCATTACCGCTCTCATTATTCTCCCTGGAAATAATGTAATCCTATATAACGTTAACGGTTATTGACCATTGTATGACCATTGACCATCGTGGTCATTGTATAGTGGTGGGGTCGTATCGTGATTATAGTTGGCCGGAAAGTAACGCAATTGTGGAACAAGGGTCGTAGGGCGACGGGGAGGGGGGGGGGTGCGGACGGGACGGCGACGAGCAGGCTTTCGAGTACACGATGAAAGCTCCGAGGACGATCGACAATGCGTCGTTTGTTCTTAAATACCCTCAAGGGACTTTGGAGAAATAAGCTCATGGCGCGAGACCGCGAGGCTGTCTCTGAACTCGACAGATTTCAGTCGTCCAAGTCGACCTTCCGTCGGCTGTTTTTCGAATGAAAAGCTCAAGTGAGCTTTTCAACTGTGTTTCTCTCGTTGCGCAATCCTTTCACCATGCTCCGTGTATATTAACTCGTCGGCAAATGTTTTCACGGAGGTTTACGAAAATCCGGACGTTACCTGTCACGCCGCTGTATATCTTGCTCGGAAATATATGCGAAATTAATACGACCTGACAGTTGTACGAGCTCGCGCTGAACACTGCTATTTTTCCCGATTGCAGCCCGCATTCCCGGAATATAAATGAGGATCCATTTGCTCGACGATCGCTCAACTTTAGTGCACGGGCACATGATATTCCCGGAATTCGAAATTCATTGCTTTTCGTTGGTAAAACGAAAAAAAAACAATTATATAATGCTCATTAAGCTGTTTTCTCAAAAATACAGTAATAAGGGGCATTGATATCGGGACACTTGGTTTTTCGAGTTTTTTTTTGGCAAATCGTCCGATTTTTTCATTTCAAAAAATATAATCGAATACATTTAATTAGATTTCGAAATGAATCTAGATTTATTCCGATCGGATATTAATTTTTTACGTGGAAAAGCTTTTTGCATATCAATGCCAATCGAGACAAAGTGACGACGTTATCAAATTGGGGTTGTATGAGAATTTTTTATCATGACCTATCGAAATGGTATTTTTGGAAATTTTTTTTTAGTAATTTTTTTTTGATTTTTGGAAACGTCTTGTGATACTCTTTGGATAGGTCATGATTTAAAAATTCGTGCCATTATCATATAAGTTCCCAATTTGATAATGTCACTTTGGCCCGATTTGCATTTATATGCGAAAATCTTTGCCACGAAATTAATTATTATTCGATCGGAATGAATCTAGATTCAATAGAAAGCTAATTAAATTTATTTAAATGTACTTTTTTAAAATTTAAAAATCCGGTAATTTGGCCGAAAAATATCCGGAAAACCATCAAGTGTCCCGATATTAATGCTCCTTACTTTATATACTTTTTCCATCAGAATTTTTCACGAAATGATTTATTATCTCTGTTCCTGGAAACAGAGCTCTAGACTCGAAGCTTAAAAATAAATTAAGATATTCACCAGAGAACATTTAAATCTTGACGTTTATTTTTAACATGCAAATAATTTTGACAATAATAAATAAAAATGTAAAAGTTTTCATTTAATTATTAATATAAGAAATTTCATATTTTCGTTGAACACGACATTTTCTTCTATCATGATATTAAAATATTTCTTATGACGCTGGAAAAGATTCCAGAATAAATGCTTGATAAAAGGTATAAAAGAATATTTGCTGGATTATCGTTGAAATTTAACAAATATTTTTATTTGAAAAACTTCAATAATGATGGCAAAATTTAAAGGAAAAGAAAAAGTATCTTATTAAATTGTAAATATATAGGGAATTCCAATCTTTTGGATACGGCGTAGCATAAATTAAAACTATAATAATAATTCCGGTATAATAATAATAATAATTGTCAGTATACTGTGTTGTATTTAGCGGTGGTAATTTCAAATTTGGCTGAACTACACTATTTTAATTACAAATAAGAAATCATTATAAGTAAATTTGCTGTTTTAAACAAAATCAGGGTAGCGAGAGAAAAACAGGTTGTATCAGATAAAGAAATTTTTTTTCAAATGAAATTCAAAAATTTATTAAAATAATGTTTTTCCAACAAAAAAAAATTCTTAAGCTTTTTTTCAGATGGGCCTTCGTGCTCCAGAAGAAATTTTTTTTTTTGAGTTTTAGCGAAATCTTGATGGATTTTTTTAAGATAGGACCAAATTAGGTTGATCTAGAGGTTAAAAACCACAAAAAATAGTTACTAACTCAAGGGTGTCGTCGTTGGGTGGATTTATTTAAGATAGGACCAAATTAGGTTGACTTAGAGGTTAAAAACCACAAAAAATAATTACTAACTCAAGGGTGTCGTCGTTCCCCACCCTCCTCTACAATAGAGTGCCTTACTTTATGTTTAAATTTCACTCATGTTAAACATTTATATTTTCGAGATGAAAAATTATCGTCAAATTTGATATTCTATCAGTGAACCGAGAGTGTTTAATTGCATGATGGTATATGGAACAAGATTTCGAGCTCGTGCGTATGAATAAAACTATTTGCTGCAGGGTCGTTTAAATCGAACGAAAATGGTGACAGAGGCTGGGAAGCACTCGAGCGTGCGGAATGCATGAGAGGTACAATAAAATAGCTAGGGGTGGTATAAAAAGTGCGAAGGGATGAGGCTCGCCGGGAAAATGAATTTGGTGCGTAAATCATCGCCAAGAGGCAATAATGGAAGGAAGGTCTGAGCGGGAGATAGCGCCACGGAGAAATATTGCTCCGATAAACGAACGTAAATAGTAATTAAAATTCATCTGGGTCGCATAAATTAGAGGAAGGTTCAAATGTTTGGAAACATTTGGAAGTTGCGCGAGAGAACTTGCTGAAGATCGAGGAGTGTGTGCGATGAGACTGCGAGGAGTTTAACAAAGAGAATGAGACTATGGCGAAAGTTTAAAATGGAGGAAATGCGCACAAGCAGAGGATGAAAGTGCTCGTGATAGAACATGCGCTATATTCTCAAACGAATTACCGTTCCGGGCGCTCCTTTGGCTCTCGATAAAAACTCAACTTTTAACGCGGCGTTTAGTTGGGAGCTGGCGAAGTCTTCGCCGGAAGGGGAGATCGCGTTCCGCTGGCATATTTTCCGAGGTGAAACTTTGAATTGAGAGCAAGGGAGTCGCCCCTCCGAATTCCACGCTCAACTGTTAACAGCAGTCGGAGATACGGCGATGAAGATAATTGGTCTCATCGCAGCTGCGTCGATTATTCTGGTCTGGAAACGAATAAAGAGCTCAGAACAATGTGTACGCACGGTTCGCGTTATTATCAAGATGACGACCATTTCAAGGGTTTCCTACCCTTGTTCTCATGACAGATTTGCTGTCAGATTTTAACTGTTGGGTATATGCTAATTAATTGGGTACTTTATGTTGTATGTTTGGTAATTCCATATCGCAGCTACATAAATTGATCAAACTTCGGCAGTTGCTCAAACGATGGAGTAGAGTCATCGAAAGCAATGGAGATTATTGTAGGTGTGTCTTCATTGATTTAGAAATAAATCTTGGATTCTGTTAAAAAAGGCACTTTTTCAATTTGTTCACCTTTTTATCCATCAGTATTTGCCAAAAAAATCTTTACAATATTTGGCTAAGTTTAGGAGAATAATTTATGAAATATTTCTCAAATTAAACAAAATATTTAGTAAATAAAATATATAGGAAAAGAATATAATATATTTCACGATAGATTTGCTATATCAGATTTTAACTAAATTTCTTTTATTCATCAACATTTACCAAAAAAAAATTTATGTACAATATTTGGAAAAATTTAGAAGAATAATTTATGAAATATTTCTGAAATTAAATATATAAAAAAATAATAGATTTGCTATCAGGTTTTAACTAACTTTTTTTATCCATCAATATTTGCCAAAAAAACATTTATACAATATTTGGTGAAGTTTAGGAGAATAATTTATGAAATATTTCTCAAATTAAGAGTCTTTTAGGATTTTGACCCTCCAGTTTTATCGCCATAGTTATATTCGAAAGTTTTTAGAGTTTTTATTTAATGAATACAGTAATAAATTAATTCAAGGACAACAAATTTTAAACGTAAGGTTTGTACTTGCTACTCACATGCGAAAATTATTTTCGAAAATTACGATTTTTTTAAAGAAATTTTTTTGATGTGCTAATATGAAGAGCTATGAAAATTCAAAGAAGTCTCACAACCCAAAGACACTTTATTGTTAAATATGTAGCAATTCTTAATACGTACTCTCATAAGTAATTTTTTAAAATAATAATACTTGTTCGCCAAGGTCATCAAGTAACATACAGTTTGATAGAAAATTGAGAGATATTAGAAAACTCGTTCTTGAGTAAAAAATAAATAAATAATTATTTGTTTCCCTCACATCATTTTGTAAAAATAAAAAAAATACATGTACATCTTTTTTTAGTTTTTGTTCAGACTCTCAATAAAAATCCTATGTATTTGATGCTTTGTTTTTCAACTGAATACTTTGTGGTATTTCCTTTTCATTTCTTTAATAGGCATTCTATAAAAACTTCGCATGCATACTTTTAGAATATTACCATAAAATTTGGACAAATTTTTAAAATGATCCTCCATTCTTAATTTGAGATATTTATGTAGTTTACTAACCGTGGTTTTTAATCGAGTTTTGATGCTATGGAATATAAGATATTGAAAAAATTACGAATTTATTTTAAAAAATTTAAAATATTGTGATTTGATGTGAGCATTCTCTTATTGAAGTGAATGAAAAATCACAAAAAAATCGTAAAAAAGTATTTAACCTGATTTAGAAAACATTTTTAAATGATCAGACAATATTTTCTACCCTTATCCCCTTTAATGTAGGATCATAATCGAGGTAAATTGATATTCAACTCAATCACCAAAATCAATATCTTGGAGGGCGAATTAAATTCGCCTGAGATCGAAATAATGGCCCGTCCGAGATTTTCTTGCCAAAGGGTGAGTGATCGATCGTGAAAGAAGTAAGATGAATTTTTTGCACGGAGCGAACGCTCGAGCGACTGACGAACAAATCCGTTCGCGAATCGAACGAACATCCGAACGGAGGTTTAACGAGAAATTGATCCCTCCCTCCCGACTGCGAGGCAAATTTAACGACGCGAAAACTGTGTAGAATTTGCACTTTCCGACGATACTCGCGATTACATTTTCCAAAGGTAAAATGAGCGGTTTGTTTCCGCTC
This sequence comes from Cremastinae sp. A BG-2022a, assembly GCA_030522545.1. Lineage (NCBI taxonomy): Eukaryota > Metazoa > Arthropoda > Insecta > Hymenoptera > Ichneumonidae > Cremastinae sp. A BG-2022a. The sequence continues at coordinate 19,149 of JAPYYW010000705.1, forward strand.
GGCTTAAATACATTCTAGACAGAAATTCGATAGTTACGATGCTTTCGGATTATCAACGAATTCGAATTATCAACGTTGCATGTTTTTATCAAGCAAATATTACAACTGTATTCATTTATTTGATTCGCAAATAAAAATCAGAATATGTTATCATGAATACGTTGATATTACACACTTTACAAACGATTATTTATCAGATGTAACGAATTATAGTGAAATTATATTTATCATTTTAAATGAACAATTTTTAACGAGTTAATCTTTATTCATTATACGAGTATCGAGCTGTTGTACTAATGAGGTATTTTGCATATAAATTTACAATAAAACGTATGACATATCAAATTCAGAATATCGAATCTCTTTGAAAATTAATCAACAAGTTTATACTCAATTGTTTTTGAAATTATAGAAAGTTTTTACGAAATATGTAAAAATAAATATGAAAAACATAGATCTAATTTATTTTTTCATTTTCAACACACTATATGTATACTTAACCCTAGAACTCATGACTAGTTTATTCCACCTTCAAATTCATGACTGGGGTTGATATCTACCCCAAGGCTTACTTGATTATAAAACTGAAAGTATAGGAACAAAAATACTTCAACTTGTGCGGTTTTCTTCATTTTTTTTTATAAAGAAGATATCGTAAGTTAAATTTGATTCTATTAATATTTAGTTGGCAAAAAAAAATTTAATGACTAAAATACGGAAAAAAATCACTAAAAAGCTCTTTTTTAAATAAAAATTTATAACTTTTTAATCGTTTAACCGATCTTGAAATCTGAAACGGCGTTTCGAAGGGGAAATACTCCTCTATTTTTGAAAAAAGATATAGCTACTTAACCCCCTAAAAAAAGTATAATTATTCCGGTCATCGAAAATGACGAAAATCTAATGTCCACAGGATAGGAAAAATCATTGAAAAAATATACAAAAAATTGTTTCTTAATTTTGTTTTTTTACTATAAAATAAGTTGAAAGAAATGTAATACAAAAAGACTCATTCGATTGACTCACAATCGATATAAAATAGACATTTATACTGTTTTGGCATATGATGAGGCAATATTTGACACAATGAGCTTTTGCGATCTCTCGATCATGGGCACAAAAGCTGCATCTTGAATACCTATCATCAATTTCAGCTCTTGGTTATATATTATTTTGTTATAATATATACAAAATAATGATTTTAATGGAAAATACAATATTTGTTAATTTAAATGAAAAACTAAAATTAACTCATGACTGGGGTTGATATCAGCCCCACGTGTGTCATAGACGCGTACTGGTCAGTAGTCAGCGATCAACCAACACGCTTCTACCGACTTGCCACTACTCTCAGACCTTCAAACTAATTTATCACATATATACATTTGCGATCGGTTATGACACTTACAAGCTCAGAACAATACCTTAGGGTTGATATCAACCCCAGTCATGAGTTCTAGGGTTCTAGGGTTTTAATACTTACCTTATCGTATACAAAAAATAATCCTTTTTTTCGTTAAGTATTTTAAATCTGGTTTTAGTTGTATTGTAATCAACATTTTAATGTAGTGCAATAAATATTGATAAATATTTGTATTTATCAAAATGATCGAAAAATGTTGAACAATGGAGTATTTTGATGATGAGTGTGTTATACTGATGGATAGCGATCAGTTGTTTCTCACATGTTCATGCAGTTGAAGAAAAACTTAAGGAAGGACGTCGTGAAATGACGAGGAAATAAAAGTTGTGTGATCGAGTGGTTGGCTCGTATACCGGAAATGATTAGGAAATGGAAGAACTCGTCATACGGGCGCGATCGACAATTCGAAGGGAATGATCAATCGATCCCCAGTTTCATCAACGGGGCTCAAGTTATATTGGCACGTTGACCGATAGAGGTAACACACGTGATCTTTTTTCACCTTGGATTTACGTTCACAGAATACTGCGAGAAACCTCAGCAATTTTTAGTGCTACAAGGAAGTTTTAGAAAGTAGTTTTTAATTTCTAAGAAAAAAATACTGTAAATTTATTAGCTTTTGTTATATTAAATTCTAATATAGTGTAAATTGAAAAATTTCTGTTTTCGTTTTCTTTATATTCGTTATTCTTCCACGATTGATTGGTTTAAACAAATTCGACACAAGTAACGTAATTTACTTGCAATGGATAATGCTCAAATACTTCTTCTATGAATTGATTTATTCCCATGAAAAATAATTTCTTTTTCAAAATACAGAGTACGTAATAAAAAGTCCTGTAATTTTTTCCAATAATAAAGTACCCTGTTATAAAAATAATAGAGTACTTTCACCATGAAAAATAAAATTTTTGCCATGAAAATTGAATCTTCTATTTTTTTGCGAGCAGATTATAATTTTCGCATGATAATAAATTTTTAATGAAATTAGTTTATAGGAATTTTATGGGAACAGTTAATAACATTCTACAAACGCCTTTTTTGTAACATCAAATCTTTTCCTACAAATTTATTTTCAATATAAAAAAGAAATAAATATGTCCACCACTGCCATTCTAATATGATAGTTCATAAATGAAATGACCTGAATTCTTGTGAATATGATATTCACTGGCAACACGAAAAAATTTTATTTTGTTTTAACGAAGTTCTTTTTTTCATGATTGAACAAAAGGCTTACGAGTTCGAGGCAGTCTTCCTTTTTGAATTAATATAGAGGAGCGACGGGGTAGCAGTTTCAATTAAATTTACTGATAGCGAAGGGATGAAAGGGATGGGAAAGGAATAAGGAGGCGTGGAGAGTGAGAGGGAGAATCAGGGAGCGAGCCTCGTTAAATACAACTCGCAGTGTCATTAAAATCCAAACGACTCTTATGGCAAGCCTGGTCTCGTAAAGGTGTCCCCTATCTACTTACCATCATATTCTCCGCTTCCGAACATGCTCCAGATGTAATCATACGATCAATAATCTGCAATTATTTTAATAATCGTTCCCATCCAAAATTAAAAATTCATCTCTTTTTTAATCAATATTGCAGTTATTTCTCGAATAAAATTTAAAAATGAGAAAAGTAAGAGTAAAACATGAGCATTTTTTTCTGCAATTAAACGAGTATAGGCATAGACGTATTATTTAAAATCACTATCATAAAAATTTTTAAAAAATTTTTTTTAAGTAATGCACTTTAGTAATAAAATTCTAAGAGAAAAATAAATTTTAATACGATAAAAATCTTAAAAGGATAAAGTGTCGTTACTTACTGACTTTACTCAATGAGTTAAAAAGCTATGCAAGTTTTTTTTCTCTTTTGCAAGTTAAATCCCGAGTATAAATAATGTAATGAGAAATCCGGTTAATTAAATGGGTCTTCACTTTATTGGAAGTGAGATTAGGAGAACGGTAGAGCGAAACCTGCTATTTATAGCTTTACTCTTTTTCTGTTTTAACACGTACGAGGAAGTTGAGAGATATTGGATTCTTCGAGACGTGCGAAAATCGCTGGATAAGAAGGGAGACACTGCGCCGAGAGTGAAGTACTTTTTCGACTTTTCATTTTATATACCGTGTGTGTATGCAGCATACCGCTGACCGTCCTATATACGAGGGGGGTGGAAAAAAAAAGTAGCGAGACGACGGGGAGGAGAAAAAGGTCGTGAAAAGCGAAAAAGCTCACGTAGCTCGCGATGCCTTTAGCCGGGATTAGATGTACGTTAATGTTCCCGAGGCTTCGAGAGCGCCAACTTGCACACGTGGCTGCTCGCCAAACAGCCACGAAACGGGAGAAAAAAAACTTTCGCACGTAACTCCGAATGCGTGCCGTAGAAATAAAAAAGATCACTGTGTGTTCCACCGCAGACGCTCCCAGTAGTACATGCCTGTTTCGCTCAGACAAAAAATTTAATCACACTCTGACTTGGAGAGCTTATTCTCGTGATACTAAACACACAATTATACCCAGAAACAATATAATAAGTAATCTTTTATTATGAAATATTTATTTAACAATAATTTTTTTATTAGAAAGATTTTAGAAAATTTTCCCATTATTCATAATATTTAATACAATTTTTATATAAATTGCTGTTATTCTTTTGTTTTTCACTTTTACTTTCTCACACAAAGCTTTATTGTATAAAATTCAAAAAATGTATAGTTTAAATTTAAGTGATATTATAAACATTTCAATTAAAATTTCTGTAATTATTTCTTTCACAAATTTGTATTTTACTAGAAATTTTAGAACAGTGTATGTCTTGAAGTACCCACAATTCCATTTTTAAAAGATTACCCTGTACCGCAGACGTTCTCAGTAGTCTAGACCTGTTTCGCTCAGACAAAAAATTTAATCACTCTCTAACTTGAAGAAGTCGTTTTCATGATAATAAACACAATATTTCACTCAAGAATAACATATTAAAGAATTTTTTATGCGAAATATTTATTTCAAAAACATTCTATATTAATATTATAAAAAATTTAAAAAATACTATATTACAAAGTTTTTCATTCAATAATAGGAAGTACAAAATGGTTGCTATGTTCTTGATTTTTTATTTTAAGGTAGTTTGCTGGAGTTGAGCCGAAGTCAAATTTCTACTGTAACTTATTTTTATTTGCGTACAATTATATTATAATTATACAATTATAAAAGCTATGATAAATTTAATTGTTTTATAACAAAATATAACAAACTTGTTTTAAGCTTCTTAATAATAAGTCAATAATTAATACTCGGAAAAAGTTAAGACTGAAGTTGACTAACGTACATAACCTGGGTCACTCGCAGTGATGGGCAGAGCTCGATACTTTACTGAGAAATGAAAATTTTTCAATGGGTGATACTAATTTCATTAATGAGGCAATAAAGATTATCTATTGAAAAATTTTCATTTCTCAAAAAAGTATCAAAAGCTCTGCCCATCCCTGGTTATTCCATATGATATTTCGACTAATGCTTGAAAAAGGTTGTTTTTTTCGTTAAAAAATGTTTGATTGTAGATAAAGAAAATAAATTTTTTTGCAACTTTTTGATAAACTAAAAGTTAAGCAAATATTTAGGATTATAATAATAAGCAATAAAAATGTAATCAATGAATAAGTATTTCAGTGCGTTGCACTCGACCAAATACAAATAAAGCGCACGCTACTGCACCGTCGTGTTATTTTCACTAATAACTTCTGCTAGAAAGAAAATTCGATGTGTGACAAGGATAGCAGCCGCAAAATTGCATTAATTATGAAAATGACAAGAAACCCTGCGGTAAATTAACTGAAATCGTTGTTAAATAGCTTTCTTAAATATCAATGATTATAGTGGTAAGTTTTTTTTGGCCATTAAATAATTTATTTTCGATATTAATTGAAATGTAAATAGTTGGCGTGTCATCTGAGCCTTATGCGCTATAATAGCAATGCTACATTATTTATTAATTACGCCCAAACTACGAGGTAAATTGATTTTAAATATGGTAGACATATGAAGCAAAGTCAGCTCTCGATTAGATGCAAAATAACATGATATTAAACGTGAACCCTAATTCGACCAAACTACCTTAATTTGATACTTACTTTTCCTCAAACTTTCAACAATTTATAGTTCAATGCTTAACGTTATATGCAAAATATTTCCGATCGAAATTTCTGAAAATTTTTCATTCGTAAATTTGTATTTTATCAGAAATTTCTATAAAGGCGATTCGTTTTGTAATGCCTATAGCTATTCGATTTTTACACATTTCAACGTTCTCCACTGGATTTACAAACGTTGCCTATGTCGGAAAGGAATTTGATATTGTGTGCAAAAACCTCGTAAATGTGAAATTTTCTGCGTGTTCTTTTTTTCGTTTTCCATTCAGGGAAAAGAAGTAAAAACGGAAGGGTCGAGAAATAAAAAGCGATGGCTTTTGTTGTTTGCAGTTCCGACGACTGCACCTCGCACGCTTTGGCGTAAAATTCCGGAACACGTGCGGTCACTAAAATTCAGAAGCCTCGATCGGTACGACTGTGACGTGAACGCAACGCTATAACGAGAGGCCGCATTGCGACGACTTCTCTTTTTTTTCATCCGCACTATTTTCAAATTCGTGAAAACACGATTCGATCAAGCATTTTTATGAATATAAAAAAATAAAAGAAAAAAAAGCAGTCTCTCTATTTCAAAATATTCACATTTCATTGTATACCATTCTTCAAACGAAAAAAAAACAAGATAATAACAATAAGTTGAAACATTCGCAAATATGCAAATATTTCTCTGTGAATATTTGAACGAGAATTTCAACCCGATTTCGAATAAAATATCCATGGTAGATACTCGCAAACCACTTTGACAGTGGAAAAGGGGCGAAAAATAAAAAAAATAAAAATAACGAACGAGAGGCAAGAACGAATCGCAACCGATGCGACGAGTTTTACACCTCTCATCGCGGTGTCTGAAATCGAGCGTGAACCTCTCGTATCGACGCTTCTGTCTCGCGCATCATTCAAATATTCTTTTGTTCTCGGCTCTCGACATACTCGGTAACCGATAGAGACTCTCGAGATCTCGAGCGTGGTTGACAGCAGAAGTTGTCAACGTCGCTTTCCAACTTTTTTCCCCCATAATTGACTTTTTTGCACAAGATTTTATTTTTGGATAAAATATTGTACTATTCTTGGAAGCTGTTCGAGAGGAGAATTTATAAGAGAAATTTCCAGGAATCTGTATGCGCATCGGGATACAATGCAGGGAGTATTGAAAAGCCATAAAACGTAACCGATGATGAGAAATGAGAGGGTGAGGAAGGAGTTGGTCGTTTTACGATCCTCGACACTCTCTCCATTCCTCGCTTCCAAGTGATACCCTCTGATATCTCTCGCTATTAAATTTTCAATAAGAACGTGCATTAAGTTACATTACTACTTCGCAACTTTAATGATTTTCATGCCTTACACTTATCGTATTAAATTTATGACATTTGTTAAATTCAAAAAAATAGTTTGCTTGTGATGTTTTTTTTTTCAAAGCTTACATTTTTTCATGATGAGATTTTATACTTTTTAAAAGATATTCGTGTACACGTGTTTACAGGTAGGTAGTTCTAAGGTAGTTCCTATAGTTTTGTCATTTATTTAGAATTTTGTTGAAAATTGGTATAGTCGTTCTTTGATATATTACGCATATGCGTACCAGATTTTATGAGGTTTTACCGCGTAGAAGTTATTTATTGTTTACCCTTCGTGATCACCAGGGGACAAAATGACCCCAAGCGTAACTTTACTATAAAAGAATGACTATAAGTTAGTCAAAATTAATACCTTTTTGAAACGCCCACTATGGAGCTATTATTATTCATAAACTATGTTATCTCAAGAATATCACCCTAAAATTTTATGAAAATATATTAAAAATTGCCAGAGTTATGATTTTTTTAAGTATAAAATGGTTTTTTTACGCATTGCCTTCTTGCTGATTTTTTTTCGCCATTTCGAAAATTTGATAAAAATTTTTTGCCATGATATTCTCATTTTGAAAGGTTCAAACTAGTATTCTGAATTTTTTATGAGTCGTTCGGAACGATACTGGCAACGGGGCAATCGTTTAAACATGGGTTGGGGTAAGGGGGACCTCCTGTGCTGGCGCGTCATTTCCAGAACGTGTGACCTCGAAGAGTTAAAAATCAGAATTTTCAATGCTCTTCCATAAGAGCGCGTATTAAATATTATGATTTTCAATACTAAAAAAATTTCAATCTTTCAATTCTAGATGGTGAACTTTCATAAAATTTAGCATAGCTCTTTATTGTACTTCAAAGAGGCTTCCTTTAGTTTTTTAAAAAAATTCTAAGATTATGATTTTTAAAATTTTTATACATACATAGCAAGTACAAATCACCTTGGATGAACTTGAATTTTAAATATTTTTTCCTTGAAACAATTTGCAACAATTTTTCTTAATAAACTTATGCTTAAAAATCACATAGTATCGAGATAAATTAAGATAGAAACTTGTGATTTAACAGGAAAAACTTTGTAGAAAATTGTTCTATGTGGTCAATTTTTTTTACCATTGAAAATTTGCATAAACCTCTTTTTATATCATGTGCAAATGTGTGTTTATAAAAGGTTTTGTTTTGTACGTGTTATAAATGTAACTACTTCTTACTATTTAAAAAAACATTATAATTTATTTTTCAAAAAGTTCTTTTAAAAATTTTTATATAAATTAAAGATAGCGAAATGCAAAAAGAGTTTCGTGAGTCAAATAATATGAATTTTTGTTAAAAAATTTTCAATATCGTTTACTTTTGAAAAAAAGCTATATATAGACTTTTTTTATTATTCGATCCTCCATACTTTCTCTCTTTTTTTTTATCTATACCTTTCCAATACAGAACTTCATTCTCACGTTGCAATTATAAATTCCTCGATTTTACGATCGACGAACTTTTTGCGATCGAGTTGATGGATCGAGGAGGAGGAGGAGGAGGGCGAGTATTCCCGAAGGGGTAACCGAAAGTCGGCCAGTTGAAAATTCCGCTTGTTTCCATTTTCCCGCTCTGCCTTATTTCGCGAATGCTCCCGACCCTTGCAACTTTTGGCTCATGGCAAGCGAGCTTGTGAAACGAGATGGAAACCCTCGGTACGGGGCTCGCGAGATCGAGGTGTAACAAAGGGACGAGAGCCCCGAGAAACTTCGACTCGTTCTCCGGAAAATGGAATGTCCGAACATCGCCGCAAACCCTACTTTCCAACTTGTAAAAACCTTTTTCGATATACAAGAAAGAAAGCACGAAGTAAATTGTGCACATACATATTCCACTGGTTCGACTGAAATATTGTCCTTGATAAAAATATTTCAAAATATTTTTTTAATTTTCAAACCGTGATATCTCTTGAAATAATTGATGATTTAACGTAAATCTTGCGTCATTCTCTTCGTTTTGCTAAAATCTTTGAAAAGCACCCTTATTAAATCTAATTTTATTAAGAGATAGGAAAGATATCGCGAAATAAAAATTGTAAACTTAAACCATAAACCAATTTTTTTTTAACTTTTCAAACCTTGATAACTGTTGAAATAATTGTTGAATTAACCTAAATCTCGCTCCATTCTCTTCGTTTTGCGAAAATCTTAAAAAATCACCCTTATCAAAGCTAATTAAAAAATTTTCATTTCCTATTTAAATTACATTGAACAAATTTTTCATTTCGTTCTAAATTTTGAAGTCCAATAACGTATACTAATGCACATAAATACTCCATAAATTTTTTTCTCGTATATTTATTAATAAAAGAAAATTAAAAGAAAAATCCATTTGAAAATAAAAAATTACATTGAGAAACCACTAAATATATTTTTAAGGATAAAAATTCGGACAGATATTTTTTTGATCATCCTGAAAGTATTGAACGTATGTCCACAAAAAAAATTTGTCACTTTTTTCACCTTTTTTGGTTTATATAATACATATAAACCAATATGAACTTTACTAATCCATACAAAAATAAAAACAAGAATGTTTGTAAATATTCTACGAATCGGATATTCAGAATTTTTCCGAGAGAGCCGTTTTTAAATCTAAAAATGATTTTTTAATCGAATCCCCTGGGCGGTGTTTACGTCAGGTTGAAGAAAAACTTTTTCCGGCTGATGGAAAAATTAAAAAAAAAAATCCCCGCAACCGACGTAATGAAAGCGGAATTTGCCGATGCGAGATTCTACTGAGCATGATGGAGGGAATTTATTTGAAGCGAGTAGAATTATCGAACGAGTCAAAGAGTGGGTACGAGAGTTAAAAAATAATGTTTTTTTTTTCCAGTGGATTCGATCGTTTTTTTAATTTGTGAAAACGCCTGTGCGTTATTTGTGAGAAAAAATGTATAGGTACATTTTTTTTTGGTCTCGACTGAGGGAGAGAGAGAGAAAGAATCGCGATGCGCGCGCGTCACCGCGACTCGTGTATATTTTCCGTATCCTTTTTTTGTCAACCCTCCGAGTTTCATGGAACGATTCTGGCTCTTCTCTCCTGGGAAAAAGCGATTTTTCAACGTCGCTCCTCTCTTCTGGGAGTGCCAAATGTGTACATTTATTATACTCAGAAGTGAAAAAAATTAATCCGAATGCATCGCACTTCCATGTGCGACAATATGGGAATGAAAGGTTAATTTATTGAATACTTCTTTGTTTATTTAAAGACTAAGAAAGCTTAATATGCTGCTAATTATATTTTTTACGTTATTATACATATTTTAAAAAATTAGAATTATAGAAATTTTAAATACTATGTACTCTTAGAGTGAAAAAATAAGCAGTAAAATTGAACCATTTCTAATCCCTTATTTTTGTGTGCAAAAATTATTCATATTTCATTTCTGTAAGAAAAAGTGATTTCGTTGTGTCGTTTACGAGATACGAGTCATTAATATAAATGGCTCGTCAAATCTAAGAAAAGAACATTTTTCTTAGAAATTACATGAAAATATCTATTCATCTTTGAAATATCAGTATTAATATTATATTGCTTGGCCAATTTTAAGAAAGAATAACTTCAAGTGACATACTTACTCAACATGCATTTCCTATGTCGAGGTACTAAAAATTTCATATTTTTCGTAATTATATTAATTTCGTCTTAACGATTGTCTCAAAAAAAAAATACAAGACTATAAATATACACATTTTTTTATATTTAAAATAAAAATAAGAATAAAAATATCGTGCACCTAAATTTGAAGATATAAAAAAAATTTTCTTAAAATAATGGTATTTTGGTACCATTATGTTTGTATCTAAAAAGATACAAACATGGATTATAGGAAATTGAATTTCGCAGAATATATTGCGGATTTAATTTTAAATGATAATTTAAAATTTGTTTAAAGTAATGCAATTACGATTCCGGAGCTTTGATCAAATACATCATAAATTTATAATCTTCGCATACATTAATTATACAAATAATTAAATTATTTTAAATTACTCTGCGAATCTCGTATATTGCGTCCCATTAATCCCCCGCTCCCAAGCGTATATACGATAACGTTAAAACGGACGCTTATTTTTTTTTTAATATTTCAATTTGAAAAATGTCACGTCACGCGAAGGTCGCAGTACCTTATATTTTTAATACGAAGCCATTGAAATTAAACTCCTACTTTTATTTCGTTCGCTCATCGCCGAATGAAAAAATAAAAAAAATTATTAAAACGTCGGGGATAAATCCTTGTAAGCTCACGTCACATTTAGCGGATTTAACGCGTCATCTTTCAATTTTCGCCGTGACGGGAGTCCCGCGTGCTCGCACGTATATATTTATTTATTCGTGCGTATTACCCGGGTAGAGCACAAGTCAGTTTATTCATGACTGAATAAGGAATGAAAGAGCCGCGTACGAATAAATAAGCCCGATTTAGATCTCCGCGCGACTATATTCCGAGCTCATGTATAAATTTATTTATATATACATACCCAGACATCACGAGCTATGATAAATACGAAACATCCTTCCCTCTCTCGCGCATTCCCAATCCTTTACCACCGCGACTCGCCCAAACTTCACTCAACCATAATTTATCACGCCTATATATATGCCCTCCGCGCGTATACGTCAAAATTTTTTACCGACGTTTTCCCGTACAGAAATCATTTGACATTTTTTATATTTGTCTTGGAAAAATTGCTTCAATGGGAGATATTTTTATATATCTTCTCCCTTTTGACAATTTTGAATAATAATCGTTCATGCGCGTATTCACATTTTTTACTAGCTAAAGCCTGCCAGGAGCTTTTTCTGCTTGTCTGAAAAACTTGAGTTGATAAAAAATATATTATTGGACTTTTGTTACTAATATACCCGAAGAGAATTTTATACTACATTTATTAATAGTAAAATTTGTTGTAATAGTATTTATAGTATAGTAATTATTTTATTAACGATTATTTACAATAATAAGTTATTTGTATGCATAAACTCCTCTACACTGAGAGAAAGGAATGATAAATTATACTATACAAAAGTGACAACTATACTAATTATTATGGAACGAATTATATTCTGTTTAGATTCAATCCTAAATATACTTTATTTTTCAATAAACATATATTTAGTTGTAAAATAATCAGCATAGTTGTCACTATATGATAAAATCCACTATCGTGATTTCTCTCAGTGTAGGAAATTGAGAGATTACGTCATTATTGCTTATATTGGGTGACGAGATAAGTGCAATTGCTAACCTGTCCGAACAGAGTGTTTCGGAACTAACTTCTGATATATCTTTCAGTATAAGAAATTTTATTACGTTCGCAGTGTCTGCCTCGAACATGTCAATAATATTCTTGATATTTATACAGAATTTTTTTTTACCATTTCAAAGAGCTAGTACTATTTTCTAGTAGAATCCTCTAATTATTTTTTCTGAAAAACATTTGCTGAGTACATTCACTGCCATCAGAGAAAATTTGGCAGTTAGAGGATATAACATCGTCCAGGGCTGAAAAGGCCAGTGTGTAGTATAATTATTGTGCATTCGATTTTATCTATGATTATTTTTTGTAAGGTCTTGGGAATAAGCGAAAAAAGGGGGAGAAGCATAAAGCTGTTCTTTTCCATTCCAAAAAATAGAAAATGCATCTACTGTTTCTGTAATCAGTTGTGAAAATTTGGAACAAAAACTTTTATAATTTTTTTTTTCATTTGACGTGAACAGATCTATCGATAAAAGGACAAAAATTTGATTTTATTTCTGTAAATATTTTCCCTGAAATTTTCCATTCTGTGTCAATGTTAGTGATTATCGACTCTCTAATTGCTTCAATATTTTCTACATGCGATATACATGATGTAAAAATACCCAAAGGTTTTTTGACTAATACCATGCCCAAATATTTCTCGTAAAATCGCTTAAATGTGGTAATTCTATGCCCTCAGTTCTATTGATGTATGATATCGATTGATGTATCAGAGCGAAAAAATATCTTATTGAGAATTTCGCATTTTCATCATTTTCTCGAAAATTCGAGAGGAAAAAAAATTTTCCTCAAAAAATTTCTTGTAGAATTTTCTGGAGCATGTTAGGTTGTCATGGAGATTTGTGTTAAATTTCTCTGATTATTCGTGTGGAATATGTCTAGACTTTTTCCTCCGTTTTGGAGAAAATTTCGAGAAAAATAATTTAAATTATTTACCTGAGATACAATTTTCTTCGCTTATATCAATTGGAGGCGGATTTTTACCTTGTGCCTTGTGTCAGCTCGACTACTAGGTTAGTGAGATTTTCCAATTGCTTTTGCATATTTTCCAACTTAATAACTTCATTCGTTCTCCGTTCATATGATCTTGATCTCAATCTTTTTCGTTTCTTATCTTTTTAAATAATAGAAACGTTAATAATTTTCGTTTTTACGTTTAAATAAAAAATGTTTGTACTCTTACACGTGTTTCGTGTTGCACAACGAAACGATATGAGAAGAGGAAGCATTAAGGACGCAACCATATGGATACTCAAGTAAACAAAAAAAAGTACTCTAAAAGTTGTGAAATATGTGCAGAAACTGACGTTACTACACGGTTTATCATGCGCGCAATATAATGACTTTTATCCATAAAAATACAATTTTCAGGTTGAAATATGTTATTCCATGATCATATTTATTTCTCTCTTAAGAATGAGAAATGAAGTTTACTTTTTATTTTCCATAATCTAATAATATATTTACATTAATTTAATATTAAGTAAAAATGAAGTATAGTTAGTATCTAGTAGCAAATAAGCATTTGGTATTCAGTAACGAGTGAAAGTAACATGATTGATAAAAAAAAGCGACAGGTATTGAAAAAAGGTAAGTGAAGATTGAACGTTTCGAGGTAATTCTCGGACGAGCGTGTTGCTGAATCTCCGTAACCGAGTGAACAATTTCGCGAGTGACGTTCCAGAAAATTCGATCGTGCGACAGCAACGAACGGAATAAGTGAAAAAAGCGAGTAGAGAGAGGACGACGCGCGTCCGTACGGATACACGGATGAGCCGCAGGCGAGTGGTAGTCGGGTCGTGAGGGGGTTTCCTTGCCGCGAATTTCGAACGATAATGCATCGAGTGAAACGACGCACCAAGAGAATGGCGACAAGAACGGAGTTACCGAGTCGATCGTCATTCAATCTCCGAAGCATCCGGGTCGCACTGCGAAAATTTCGACGTCAGACAGAACCGGAATGAAGCATTTTTCACTGATAACGAAATTTTAGTTGCAGTCGCGACGAATTCTTTAAAATTAATTTTTTCGAAATTAAGAATCAAGGATTCGCTAAACTTATAACATATCACGATCGTTGAAATAAATTATCGATTCTACTTTGACTACAATAGCATTTAACAATTTTCAGCTATTTAAAAATTAATGATAATTAATAACCATTTACATATTTATACAAATTTAACGTTGAAGAATTTTATTTAATTTAATTTAATAACGTTGAAAAAGTACAAAATATATACGAAAAAATTGTTTCAAATATTTAAGAACATTCAAAAGTTTTATTCTATTTTTTATTTAACTTTATCGTCACAAAAAAATACCGATAAAAGGGATTATCGATTTTATAGAATGAAGAATTAATTGTTCCAAAATAAATTCTATACTTGAAGAAAAATTAACTATACCCAAGAAATTTATTTTAAAAATTCAAGAGAGCTTTAGTAAATATGATAAACGCCCACTCTGCGAAATTTCAGGGTAGGTCACGGACCAAATTATCGAAAAATTAATTATTAAAAGTCGGTCACTTTCGCGACGAGAGCATTATGATGATATGGAAATCCTTGCTTTCGCCCATTGAAATGCTGAATAAATTTATTTAAAATTTTTAAAAAAATTTTATATCAATAATCAGATAGATGTAACAATTAAATAATCATTATTACAGTTATCATTTTATAGTATAATCTACAATCAAGATATCTTTTAAAATCAGTGCAAATGATGTAGAATTAACCATTTTTTAAACTATGTTGGATATTAAAAAATTTGAGGTTACGTGCCTTTTGCTGGAATCAATGATGGTGAATAACGATAATGTAAGCTGAAGCTGTGCATCGTAATAGCCAACGACATTGACAGGTACTCCATGCCTTATAGTTACGTAATCGACTTAATTGAGTTTTAATATTATTAAATCAATATACACTATAAATATATAAGCGTGGTTTGTCCATACGTATTACTATAATTTCCCAACACATCCTCACAGTCTCGTGGTTATCATATGATACGATAACCCCTTATGAAAAAGATTTTGGTTTGGAACTGTAGGAAATAAAATAGGAGATTTATTGACGTTGCAATGATTTTTCTAGAAGATTTGAGAATGATCCAGAATGTTTTAGAAAGTACCAGATTATTCTGTATTGAATTTGAAAATATATTTTACAATTTTGTAAAACGTTGAAGAATGTTTTAAATACTTCTACAAAAGTTTGAGTATCTGTTTCTGAAATCTTTTAAAAGATTCGTGGACGTTCTAACATTTTTTTAAAATTTCATTAATGTTCAATAATTCTTCAGGAGGTTCGAGAGTGCTATAGAATGAATCTTAAATTTTGACAATGGTCTAGATGAATGTCGAAGGTGGTTCAATAATAGTTTAGTATGATAGAGAATTGTGCAGAATCCAGAAAAAAGTTAAATCCCTATACCAGTATAAAGTATGCCAGTATTAAATATAGGTGTTATCATTCTTAATATCTAAAAAATGAAGTCTATTTTCCAGCATTCTCATTGAATAGTATTCACTTAAGAATCGTAAAAAAGCATTCAACGTGACATAAAAGTGATAGTCCTAATTTCTGATGACTTTAAACTATAGTCTGCAATGATAGACATATCTTAAGAGCCATTTTTTTTATAGATAAGAAAAAAAGTGGACTTAAATAGGGTAGGATATCGGGAGTGGTAGAGTATAGGGAGGAGAAATCGAGCCGAAAGAGGAGAAAGGACAAAAGGAGGAAGCGAAAGGGAGGATGAGATGAACCGCGGCAGCCAGATATTTCACTTTAACTTCGTTTTCCGCGTAACACGCGTAACGCAATTAAAATCACTTCAACTTTCAATCAGCGAGAGAGATACGCTCCGAACTATATTAGGTTCGTCCTACCCCAACCCCTCGTTTTCTCCCTCTCTCTCTCTCTCTCTCTGGGTTTTCTCCCGAACAGTTTCGCGTTGCTTGCAGCTTTTGTCGAGGGCTCGGAAAATCGACGGAGGTGGAAAAGTGAACGAGAGAGAGCCAGAGAGAAGCGAGAAGAAGAAAAATTGAGAGAGATGCGAAATTGAGACTAATACGCAGCGAGAGCCTCGGCTGATTCGCCCGGCACGTGCGAGAGCCAACGGAGCATCCCTCACGCTGCTCAGATTTTCACGAGGAAATGAGGTCAGCCGGAGACTCCTCCGTACCTCGGAGAAGGCAGATTGAAGGATTTGGGCAACGAGAAAAAAAAATCTCCACCGAAATGTTCTCTTCCCTTCATCCCTTTCGACTGTCGGAAAAAAAAATCCCCGGAGGGATGAAATAATTTGTCGGGAATCGACGATTAATCCGGTTGGTGGTAAGAGCAAAGAGAACGAATGAATTTTTCTCCAGCCGGGGTTGCAATTTTTTCCCGTTTAATGGGCAACCGCTTTGACAACTGTCGCGCCTTTTCGCAGCGGGATGAAAGTTCTCGCGCGTGTTACCCAAGCCTCGATTACCCAGGTCGACGAAAAATGTTTTTTTTTCTGATTTTTGTTTAAACGTATAAATTTCGATTTTATATATAAATCGAAAAGAATCAAAATCGTCGTTTCTGCAAAAAATCAGGAGTTTATTTAGCAAATGATTGACTTCTATACGGTTCACAAGGAAAGCATCTCCAATACTCCAAATATATAAATTATACCTTTTATTTAAAATTTAATTTAAAAAATGCTGAATTTTGTCTACAACAATGAAGTAAAATAGTCATAAACTTGATAAAGGAAAGAAAAATAAAATAAAATTTTATTCAGCGAGTATTTCAGGAGTATAATAATAATTCCTCTTCTTTTGTTCAAAAGTTATTTCGCAGTGAGTCGAGTTATTCGGAATGATGAATATAAAAATGTGGAATTCGTTGAAAACGCGATTTATTAATTAACGGGGCTCTCGTGTCAGTCTCAGGAGCTCTGAGAGTAATTATCGCAAACTTCTTTCGACGCATCGCTCGCCTGTTTAATTTTCCGAGGACATCTCGCGTTGAACGGTCCTTCAACGCAGCAGAGCCGTCACTCTTTCCAGACGTTTGTTTTTTTTTTCTTTTTTTTTTCACTTTTTCTCCTCTTCTCTTCATTTTCTTATGACCCCGTTCACCGGGACGGGAGTACTGCGGCACTGCGCAAATTTTATGCCAGCCTAGCTTGATAACACCGATCAACACGAATTTTGAGTCTACAAATTTTACATGTTAAATTCTGATTTTTTTACATAACTATAATAGAAGAAAAATTAATTTTTTATTTCGGTAAAGTTTGCTTGTGTAGAAAACTATATAGAACAAAATTTATACTTATTAGAAAATTTATCTATTTTTTCATAAACTTAAATAACTTTTATTCAAAAATTAATAATATACCAAAAATAAAAACAGAAATCAAAATTAAAAAGCAAAAATACATTTTCTAAATTGTTTTTTTGACACCATCACAGAATTTGCATTAATTGGCGTTCATTTTAAGGATTCATTTTCAGTGTAAAAGTATTTGGTGTTTAAGTTTTGAAAAAAATACGCTTGTTCAAAACTTTTTTATGGTTTCATTTTTATTTTGTACATTTTGTATAATTTTCTGTAAACTTACACTCTTGTTAGAGTGTATGAAAAAATGTGTCCAATTTGAGCTCGTTCAAACGTGTACTAGAGAAACTCTTTGCTATTGCAACCTTCGAAAAATGTATGCAGTAAGAAAATTTTCAAAAAGATTACTCATAAATACTTTGAAAAACAAGAAATATTAGCTGAATTGATAAAATTACGATTTTTTTTCCTTTCTCGTGGCATGGAGATAAAATGTGGAAAAGAGAAGTTGCTTTTTCGCCGAGTCAAGACTTCCGAGGTTGCGGATACAAATCTGAGTGTCTGCGTAGAGAGAAATATGGGTCGTATAATGTGCTCTGAGAATCCTTGCACCGGCCACTTAACCTGTATTCAACGAATTCGAGTTAAGGGAGGAAAAAACGAGAAGTCTGGTTTTCCTTCTTCCACTTTCGCTATCGCCACTCCCTAAATCCAATATTACGTTTATCCATTGACTCACATATTTCTGCTCAAGGTGATAAAATAGCCAGTTAAACTCTGGGTGTGGCCGCCCATTATCCTGTTGTGACAAAGATGCATTTCGTCGTCGTTGCATCGCTCGTTTCGAACCCTATTTTCTCAGGCACACTAGAGCCTCGCGTGACTTTCAACAACAATAACGAAAGTAAAACAAACTTTTATTGCTTTGGTTCACGATCCTCACCGCCCTCTCTATTTTTTTTATTTTCATCTAACTATTTCGTTCAACGCCTTCGATATATTCGTTCACAGAAAAAAAAATTGCATTTCTTATTGTTTTTAAATTTATTTATACATTATCGCTGAGCATTTACTATAATTTTATTTTTTTTAATATTGCATAGAATTGTTATTATAAGCTCGTTTGTGGTGTTTTTTTATTGGAATAGTTATATTATTAGTAATATGGAGATTTAAATTTTTTTAGGTTTATTTTGAAAAGTGTGTGACATCTTTTCATTAGTTTGATAAATTAACAGAATTATAAGAAATAATGTTATTTATTTATTTCAAATAAATATTATATAGGAAATACTTATTTTCCACTTTAGGAGAAGCTGATTCTTTTTTTAATTTTTTAAAATAATTGTACAAAATCAGCTTAAGATTTTTGGAATTCACGTTACTGTATGAAAAAAATTGTATGAAATTTCTTAACTTCAAAATCATTTTTTTTTTCAGAAATAATATATGTATCGAATCGAAGCAATTTAAATATGACCCATTTTATAAAAATAGTTCATACATATATCACTAAAGAAAAATTTGAATTTTTCAAAAGTGTACGATACGTATATACATAGCTCGAGAAAAAAATAATAATTTTGAGAAATATGGATTGGAGAGATGAGAATCAAACGAGCGGGGCTGGATGAAAATTTGCGAGTGAATGGAGGTACTTCGTAGAGGAGTTTTAGTTCGGGGCGAAGCGGGGAGCCCGGCGGTGTGTTGACGTTGCGCACCCCGATATTTGACGAATCGATAGATCGATGTTGCTGTACATGCAGCAGCCCGAATCTCATCATAGTATGCAAATATCGTGTAATCCCGAAGAACCTGTCGAACCGATTGACTAGCTTGAATTATGCGCCACTACATTTATCTATTTCCATCCGAACGCGCACACCTATACAACCTTTCTCAATATACACCCGAGATTTAACCCGGTGCAACCGCGAGCTGACTTGAGACAGAATTTTAAATAAATTTTTTAAATAATATTCTAAATATTTCGTTGGTGCGAAAATACTCTGGTGATATTCGTACGAAACTGACCATATCCGTTTTTGAGATATTTGCATTTCAAATAAACACTTTCGACATGCTTCATATACTGAAGGCTCTAGAAAATTGTCTACTTTTGTAAAAAAAAATAACCGACGGGATGAAAAATAGTGAAAACATGTGAATTTATATAGATGTTTTGTTTTTATTATACAAATAAATTAAACAATATAATAATCAATTTCTATAAAAAATAATGATAATGAAATAATCATATATTCTATCAAAGTAACCAATACTAAGGTATTCCTTGCACAAAATAAATATCGTCAGAATAGCCTAATTCCATTTCAATGTTTAAAAATTACTTTTTTAAACATTTTATAAAAAAAGATAGATTACCGAGGTTTTAACAGACAATATTTGTTCTGAAATTATGGTTTTTAGCATAGGTATTAATAGCAGAAATGTCTCTTCTCCACTTTAATTGAAAATTTTTGACATCTTTATTATCTTCAAATAATAAATAATTAATTTATCGCATAAAAATATAAGGTCATCGAAAATTTGAAAGAATTATTTCGATTTGAAACTCAGATCCTCCGTGTATAACCTCAAAAATAAAATTTTATTCTAATTTTAAAATAAACATAAAATCATGTTTATTTTTTGATAATTGGATTTAATATCTATAATAATCAACTTATAATCATTTTTATGTAATTTAACAACCGTGTTAACAATTCTTTAAAAAAGTTTGCTATGGGCCCTCGTTTGACCCCTGCTAAATCCGCCTCTACGTGCAAGGAATAACTTAAGAGGATAATTCTGTTCTACTTAAAATAGAATATTAATTAATCATAAAAATAAATAATGAATAAATTTTCTATTAAAAGTAAACGATATAAATACAATGAAAAAATAACTTTTTCTCCCGAAAATAATTAAAATTATTTAAGATTAACTTAAGATTCAAGATTATTAACGAACAAAATTTTTATTAAAATATCATAGAAATAAATAATGAATATAACCAACTTCTAAAGAGCTAAAATAAAATTAAAAAATATTACAATATTTTATCACAATAAATAAAAATTATAACGATAGAATACGAATAAGAATTAAAATATAAGAATTTAATTGAAACTTTTATTTTATTTAAGACTAAGATTTATTTACGATTTTTGTACGATTTTATCATTTTATTTTCAAATTCGATTTAACCTTCTTGATTTCGAAATCAATTAATTACAAAAAACGAGGACAATATCGGTTATTGGTGTCTCTGACATGGGGGCGTGGCTAGTTTGCACTTGAGCAGTGTGTTGAAGCATATATAAGTGTGTATAAAATGTACGTATATACTATATCAAAATTGCACTTCATTTTTAGTTCAATATTTAGCACCAGATGGCATATCAACTTTTGTCAGATCCGAGTACCACTCCAATCGTAAAATCAAACCCATTCGTGAAAATTACATAAATCAAGATATTTCATGATCTACGTAACAAAATATTCATTTATTTTTTATGAGAATATATTTCTGGTTCGTAAAAATCTATTTTTATCTCGTAAATTGTAGGTCTATCTCATAAAACGACGTACATATATCTCTATCCCCTAAAACACAAAAAAAAATCGTCTTTTTATTCGCGGTGCGTGTTTACCCGATTCCTTTTCCAATTTCACGCTTTACGTTACGTTTTTTCATTTATATTTTCACTAAAACATACTTTCATCCCCCAAAAATATATGTCTTTACCCCGAATAAAAATGTGCAATTTTTTTCTTCGCGGCGCGTGCTCGCCGATTTTCTCCAATCTCGCGTTTAACGTCATGTACTATTTCTTACATTTTCACGAAAAAAAATATTTCTATTTCGTGGAACGTGACATTTTTCTACCCTCCCGGTGCGTGTTCTCGAATTCGAAGAACGGAAGGGAGAAAAAAAAAGTAGAAATTCTCTCATTTGCGAACAAGGACGCACTGGACGTTGTTAGCGTCGTTGGATTCTCGTTAACAACGTTTGATCCTTTGACGGGATTAAGTTTCGTTTACCATTGGAGGAAAAAAAGGAAAAATATGGGGGCAGATTTGGTGGACGATTCGCCAAAAATACGAGAGAGGCGAGCTTTGTCCCCTTTGTCGGGAATCCGTCAAAGAGTCTTCAAATAAAAATCTAAATCGATACGCGCGTGTATTTGTGCGCGAGGCATTCACGCATAAACGCGGGTAGGCGCCCCTATTTTTTGACGATTCGGGCAAAAGCTCGTTTCTCCATATACGAGACCCCGATCCTCCCGAACAAATTGTGTCTCCGGAACGCTCTCCACAAATCTTCCTCGAAATACAACCACTCTCTTTTCAAGTGCATACACTGAGAAAAAGTTTGTTTGAATCAACCAAATATATTTAGTTGGCTCGTAATTAGTTGATTCAATGCTACGATTGTCAAAATAATTAATTATATTCTTCAGTAGATATCTGAGAAAAAGTTTGTTTGAATCAACCGAATATATTCAGTTGACTCGTAATTAGTTGATTCAATGCTACGATTGTCAAAATAATTATTTTTTTCTTCAGTAGATATCCTATACATTTGTACGAAATAAATATTTGGTTCAGTAAAGTTAGTGGCATTGCGATGCGATCAATTTGATGTACATTTGAATCGAATAATTCAAACAAATAATTCAAGTTGTTTCTTTCAACTCAATATTTAGTTTCTTCAAAGTATATTGCGGATTTCATTCAATTTAATAATTATTCCTTTCATAAAATATGCCGTGTTTGAACGATATCTGTTGCACTTGACAAAATTATCTCTATAAAAAAACACACAAATTGTTTGAAAAATGCACAAATTGGATTTCTTAAAAATATGATTTAATTACCAATTATTTACCAATTAATTCATACATTTTATTTGCGATCGCTAAAAAAATAAAAAATAATATTTGTATTATAACAAAATTAAGCGTGAAACTTCAAGATCAAATTTTTGCTAAGAAATTGTCAGATCGCACAGTATAGGGTAATCGGTAGAGTTTATATAGAAATGTCACTTTAGAAAATGTAGATAGGTAGGCAGGTTCAAATCCTAATACAACCGAAAAATTTTTTTCCAGCACCATAGATACTGGAAGTACTCAGCAAGGTACTGTGCTATCAAAAATAGCGAAAATCCGTAACATAGCTGTGTAATAAATTATTTTGTGTTTTTCGCTAAAAAATATCTTTTTGCGACGACTAAACTTGATTTTTTTTTAATCAACTAAACTTGCGTTTCGCCATCCGTGTCCGCCGCTTTATTTTGAGTCAAACGAAATTTAGTTGATTCAAACATACTTTTTTATCAGTGTATGCGCGTATGTAGAAAAAATTTTCTGCACCCCGATACTCCATTTTTATGACATTCCGACCCTTCACTTATCGCAAACCTTTTTTTTATTGCATTCGAACTGCAGAATTGATTCTTTTTTATTTGAAACATTTTTCACTGACTACCATGAGAAAAAAAAACCTGAAAGATTTCCAGAGTTTATTCTTTGATTCTTTCATATCAAAAAGTCAAAGAAATATTTGCTTAAATAAATTTTTATAACACAAACAGAAAGATATAACATAAGGATTATTGTACCCAATTTTAAGAATTAATTTGTGGAATAAATATTAATTTAAAAAATGTAATTAGTCTCTATGCAAAGTTTGATGAAGTTTAGAATAATTTTTAAAATAATATTTGACTAATAAATTAATACATGTTTATAATAATCTTTCCTCTTATGTAAGGTAGATGGGTGATATGTGAACTTGGTCGTTTTGTCACCGCTTTTCCGCGATTCTGATTGACTCGTGATGACGCCAGTTCGATCGTTCAATGAGACTAACTTCGTTTTTTAACCGCTCTGAAATTGGTGGCTCAAATTATTATATATGTCAGTTTGAAATGTCAAACATCGAAATGTCAGAAATCGAAGAAAAACGCAACTGATGACTGAAAGTAACCGAGAAAAATAAAATAAAATGTAGTTATCGATAGGAGAAGCAGTTGATCTTTGAAAACTTCGAAACTTGATCGGAAAGGTATTTCGTAAAAAAAAAGTTTCTCTTTTTTTTCGCCTTAAGGAGGTATTACCGTTTCTCACGTGAAAATTATTTTCCAACTTTTTTCGCTAAAATTTGGCACACATTGAGATTAAGGGGTTTCGGTAGTACTTTTGAAAATATTACCATCAACTCAAATTTAAAAAAAATGAATCATAAATGTAAAAAATGTAGATCGTTCGAATTTGAAGTCGATCAACCACGTCATATTTTAGAAATTATTTTTTTTTACTAAGCTTATACATAGAAGTAAATGGGAGAAATGTTTATTTCGGCTGTAAATTTTGTTTAAATATTACCATCTGCATAAAATGTATGTCAGACCTCAATTAGACGTCAACAATTACTGTCACCAAATTTTAAGCAGTTTCTCCATCTAGTTCATTAGTTAAAAAACAAAAACCCAAGTTTATGCATCAAAATCAAGTAAAATAATAATTATCATA